>BQNB010057616.1:0-38135 GCA_026074375.1 Tanacetum coccineum | reverse complement strand
TTTTAGAAACCGATAAAAGGACTATGTTATATTTTAAAGATATATTAAAATATAACTACATCATAACCTGACAACGAATGAAAACTATACTTTTACAATGAGACGAACTGTTTTAGACGCGACCCGTCGAAGAAACGAAATATATTTTATAATGATTATAAACTGTTACAAACATGGTTTGATTAATTCATAACGTTAAGACATGTGTCAACCTTTGTACAAAGCCTTTTCATTTATTAAATGGTTATCAAACTAATTGGTTTAATTAATTATTCACACTTATTATATAATACCTGCAAGGTATATTATTGATAAGTGTAGAATACACATATCCGTTAATACTTAAAATAACCCAATTAAACCCAAAACAGACCAAAAAATGGCAAAAATATGCTTGTATTTGTGTTTTGTGTGTGCAGGTACGGATAAATCAAAAATAACAAGAAAACAGTCAAAAAACGAGCAAGCACGGACACGAGAATCAGAAGAGTACAAAAAGAAGCCAAAGAATCAAAGCCGAAGCCAGAAAAGTCAAGCCTCAGTCAAATCCAGTCAAACAAAGTCAACACAAAAGGACAAATTCCCACAATATTCCATTTTAACCCTCAAAGTTTCACAAAAGTCCAAAAATAGCCCCTCACCTCTAATTGGGCCTTACCCGGATCTAATAAACCCATTACTAGCCCACTTCTTTTTTAAATAAACCACAAGGACTGGTTTTGCAATTGTCGAAAGTTATTTATAACTAGAAAAAGGGAAAAAGAAAGACAAGGGCCATTTGTGTCATTCTCCAAAAATCAAACGACTTTTAACCGTTTTCAGTTATAAAGAAAGGGCGCCAAAAGTTACTATTCATCCATCGTCCCCTCTTTCACCCACAGTCAAAAAAAAAGGGCTTTTGTAAATTAAAGGGTGCGTTAGTCAATTCAAGGAAGCCCAAGTACAATGGCAGGGTCAAATGGGTCAAATCAAGAGTCTTACTAGCTCACTCTCAAGCAAAGAGCACGCATGGAGGGAATGTAGACGTAGCTTAAAATTTAGTTGTAGCTTAAATTTTCAATTCCTAGCATAAATGTTGTTTTTAATCTTGTAATTTTCCTTTAAAAGTATTGTAAGCAAGTTTTTATTAATGAAATTCAGTTTTTATAAATCTCTCTAAGTTTCTTTTTCATAAGCTCTCTCATTAAGCAAACTCAATAAGCTAATAAGCTCTTAATAAGCTCCTTCAGTCTATAAGCTGAAATAGAGCTTAATCAATTCAGAATTGCAGTTTGCTTTATCACGGGAAAAATCTTGTGGTCCCTACAGTCATACTTTTGACGACTATTTGGAGATTTAAATGGTCTGGCATGTTTTGCAACTGTTGATTTTAGAAATCATACATATATTTTGAAAGGACATTTAAGGAATTAAATGGTCATATATACTTTGGAAACATTTGGTTTATTATTCATATCTAACTAACCTATGAACTCACCAACTTTATGTTGACGTTTTTAAGCATGTTTTTCTCAGGTGAATTAGATGCTTGGACTATCTGATGTGCATTGGAGTCTAAATTGACAAGATTTCATAATTGGATTTCTACAAATGATCAAATCTCGTTGTGTCGCTTTCAAGCTTTTCATTGTGATGCAATTATGGGACAACTATTATTTGATTCAGAAAACAACGAATTGTTTTACAACGCCACAATTAGAGGTCGTATCTTGTATCTAGGCTTGTGTAATTATGAAGTACACCCCAAGTCGTAAATTCCGCGCGTTGTTGAAATTTAAGGGTGTTACAGTTGGTAATCAGACAAACGTGTGGTTATATTATATTCTTTATATATTACATAGAAAAAAATAAACCTTATCTCATCCTAAACCGTGAATTATATAACAAGGACAATCAATCCAAAGATTAATGAAAAGTATATAATACCTTGCAGGTATTATATAATAAGTGTGAATAATTAATTAAACCAATTAGTTTGACAACCAATTTAATTAATAAAAAGACTTTGAATAATGGTAGACACATGTCTTAACGTTATGAATTAAACAACCGATGCTTGTAACAGTTTATAATCATTATAAAATATAAATAATATTTTATAAAATATATTTCGTTTCTTCGAGGGTCGCGTCTAAAACAGTTCGTCTCATTGTAAAAGTATAGTTTTCGTTCGTTGTCAGGTTATTATACAGTTATATTTTAGTATATCTTTAAAATATAACTTAGTTCCTTTATTGGTTTATAGAATAATAGCAGTTTCAGTGAATCGTAAATATAGTATATTATATAAATTCCATCATGAATTCTCCGTTTATATAACGCTTTCCATTTTCGAAAAACTCGACGTTTTCTTATTCAATATATGTTGTAATTATTAACGTGTTAATATTTCAAACACTCGCGTTTTTAGATATAATATATTTATATATTTTATTATATCTAAACTAAACAAAATAATAAACATTATATTTATTTAACCAATTTAAACCACCAATATATATATCCGGTTTCATGTTTATTAAACCTTACGTTATATATATTTATTTGTTGATTTGCTATATAAACTAAACGAACCCTCGTTGTCTCGCTAAACCAAATGCGTCCTTCGTGTCTTTCTCTCTTAAACCAAACATAACCCTTATGTTGTCATCCCTAAAACCAAACACCCCTTTGATAACTTAAACCAAACATGCCCTTAGTATTTTCTGCCCAACCAAACATCCCCTTATGCTGTTAAACCCACAACCAAACGCGGCCCTTATGGCTGCCATAAACCAAACACACCCTTAGGGCGGCTGTCACAGCCAAACGCACCCTAATGTGTCAAACCCAGAAACAAACACCCCTTACGTTTTCTATTATGCCAAACACACCCTAATCCGTTTTAAATAACCAAACGCACCCTATGTGGGGCTTATGCTACAACCCAACGCACCCTATCTGGTGGTTTGACCCGACACCCCCCCTGCTGCCATGAAAACCAACGCACCCTTTGGGGTGTTAACCCAAAACCGGAACATGCACCCATCTTCGGGCTTAGAGGGGCGGGGGGGGGGTGCGGGGGAGGGGGGGGGGGGGGGGGGGGACCGAACGGCACCTCGTCAATAGGAACAAAGAACCAAAGACGCAACCCTTAAATTACCGTGGTGTTTGTGGCTATCAAACACGCCGCCCATTTGTGTCTTGTGACTGCCAAACGCACCCTACTTGGGTTTACACGAAAACCAAACGTGTCCTTGGTGCTTCACAACAACCAAACGTACCCTTGTCGTGGTGGTTTAAAACCACACGCACCCTTGGGAGGTGGCGGCTGTTGAGTGGTGGTGGTGGCGTGGCAGGATGGTGGTGTTGGTTATGATGATGATGGCGACGGTGAGGTGGCGGTGATGGTGGTGTTGGCTGCGGTGGGACAGCAGCCGGAGAGGAGGGGGAGGGAAAAACGCGAGTGAGGGCGAGTGACCTAGTAGGTCGAATAGATCGGGCGATGAGGAAACTTTTTGGGTTCGGCCGGAAAAGTCCGCCGAAAAAGTTTTCCGGCGGCGGCGTGGTGGCGGTGGCCGGAATCCGGCGGCGGGGTGGTTTCCGGCGGCGCCGATGAAATCATAGGAGGGGTGGAGGATGTATATAAGAGCGTGCGAGTGAGTGAGTGTAAATTTTGTATTGGAAATTGAAATGTTTAATAAAAATTTTTATTCAATAAAAACTTAAAATTTAATGACAACGTAATTAATAATTTAGGGATAATTTTTTTGTATAAATATTTCATAGGGGCCAAAAGTGTAAATGTTGGGCATTATTTTGTAAAATAATGGTTCGGGACTCATTTGAGCGACTTAACGGATGATTCAAATCTCGAAACTTGCGCCATTGTTTTCCAAATCATTTTTCCAATAAAAATGAGTATTTACACGATTTTATTTCATAATTGTTTCATAACATTTATTTAAAATGTTTGTTATTCATTTATATATTTTTCCGATAAACTTTATCCGTAGAATGAATTTTAACTTCAATAATTGCGTTTTTAACAAACGTTTTCGATTAACATTATAATTAATTTATTAAATATTTTTATTTAATAAATTATGATAATTAAATATAAATTTAATTATTTTGGGTCGGCACGCGTTGTGCTCAAAATTTTGCGAAGACATTTCAGTCACCTTCTGACTGTTTTCGGATCTCGGTCAAAACTAAAAAATTGTTCGAAATATCGTTTTACATCAAATTGCTTTAGAGTCCGAATAATGAAAACGTGATTTAGCTGCTCGTTTTTTGATAATTCAACCTAGGAATAACTTATATCTCCTTTAAAATTCTGAAAATTCTCGGATGTTACACGTACCAAATCCGGTTCCTGCAGCACCTTATGTACCCCCCACTAATAAAGAACTGGAGATCTTATTCCAACCAATATTCGATGAATACTTAGAACCTCCTCGTGTTGAAAGACCGGTCTCTCACCAAAGACTCACAGGCAGTTTCAGTACCAGTCAATTCAGCCGGTACACCTTCATCTACTACCATTGATCAAGATGCACCTTCTCCAAGTCATTCACCGTCATCTTCGGCATTACAATCTCCAAATTTACATCAAGACGTTGCAGCTAATACTACTCTCATGGAATACAATCCCTTTGCTCCTATTGACAATCATCCCTTCATAAACGTATTTGCTCTGGAACCTAGTTCTGAAGCATCATCATCTGGGGATCTTAGTTCAGCAGAATCAACTTATGTCACTCAAACACTTCATCATCTTGGGAAATGGAGCAAGGATAACCCGCTGGGACTAATCTTATTGCAATCCCCCCTCGCGATATCCACCAAAAAACAACTGGCAACCGATGCCTTATGGTGCTTGTATAACTCTGTAATGTCAAAAGTCGAACCAAAGAACTTTAAATCTGCAATTACTGAAGATTGTTGGTTTCAAGCTATGCAAGATGAGATTTACGAATTTGATCGACTTCCAAGTAAGGGAGTTTAGTACCCACTCAACCAGACTGTGTCATGATTATTGCTCTCAAGTGGATTTACAAAGTTAAACTTGATGAGTACGGTGATGTTCTGAAGAACAAGGCTAGGTTGGTGGCCAAGGGATATCGACAAGAGGAGGGTATTGATTTTGAGGAATCATTTGCACCGGTTGCACGTATCGAGGCTATTCGTATCTTCATCGCCAATGCTGCCAGTAAAAAACATGACCATGCTCTATCAAATGATGATAAAGATAGCTTTTCTGAATGGAGAATTGAAGGAAGAAAGTCTATTTTAGTCAACCAGAGGTTTCGTGATCCTGACCATGCCGACACCTGTTTATCGTCATGAGAAGCTTTGTACGGTTTAAAAAGCAAGCCCTCAGGCATTGTATATACCTTGTCACGTTTCTTCTATACAACCAAATTTTCCAAGGGTGCAAGGAATCCGACACTATTTACTCAGAAAACAGAAAACATATTCTTCTTTTTAATATATGTAGATGAATATCATTTTTGCCTCACCGAATGCCCTAAAAAAGCCCAAAAAAAAATTGTGAAATATTTTCCTGATGAGATGATTCTAAATTTCAATTCAAGGAGGAACAAAATGTCTTTTTTCTTAGGCTTACAAGGTTTCTCAAAAACCCGAAGGGCATTTTTATTAATCAATCCAAAATTTTTTTTTTTAGCCTTTTTCTTGAAATATAAAGAATATAATGGGATGAGATTCCGAGGTGACCCAGTGTGATACACCCATGGTGATCGAACTAATCAAACTCGTATGAGGACCCTTAGGGATACCATTGGGCCAGACCGACTTTCGTAGTATGGTCGGCTCTTTAATGTATCTCACTGCCAGCAGACCCGACTTTGTATTCGTTGTATGCATGTGTGCTAGATATCAGGCTTCGCCTACCAAAAAGCACCTTGAAGCACTTAAACGGGTCTTTTGGTATCTTAGAGGAACCATTAATTGGGGTCTTTGGTATCCGTGCGCGCTGCGCGCCGTGCGTGAGCGAGTGTCGCGCGATAGCGAGACGTGCGCACGTGTAGAAGATCGGACCAATACAGGCCAGGTTGTTAAGACACACGAAGAAGTACATCAGGAAGTGCTCAGTTCCTTGGAGATAAATTAGTCAGCTAGTTATCAAAGAAATAGAAGAGCACTACGATCTCTACAACAGAGGCTGAATACATTGCCATGTCTGGATGTTGTGCTCAGATACTTTAGATGAGATCACAACTTACAGACTACGGCTTTGTCTTCAATAAGATTCCCTTGTATTGTGACAATTGCAGTGCCATTGCTCTCTACTGCAATAATGTCCAGCACTCCTGGTCCAAGCCGCACATTGACACGAATAGGAGGGAACGACACCCATTTTATAACAAGCAAGTTAAGAAAGGTTGGTTGAATTGTACTTCGTGACGACGGATTATCAGCTCGCGGATATATTCACCAAATCATTACCAAGAGAGCGGTTTGAATTTCTCCTCCCGCGTCTTGGTATGAAGAGTATGTCTCCGGAAACTCTTAAACGTCTTCAGGAAGGAGAAGAGGAGTAAAGGATGGTCCTCCTATATCCTATGTAAATATGTATATATAAAAACAAAAAGAAAATACAAAAATATAAAACCTACAAAAACCATAAAAATCAAAAAATAGAAAATACACAAAAATATTTTTCAAAAGACAATGTCTTTTGCCGTTTATCGATAACATTTACGGACCTAGAAATGTCAGTCAATAATGACACGGGTCTTTAAATGAATCTCGAACGGAAGTTTAAACTTTTCAAAACATGTCTTCATGGCTTGCAGTTATTTCAGACTGCAACCCGCTTTTCAATTGAGGAAAACATGTCGCCAAAAAGACAGTTGTTCCTGACAATGGGTGATCAAGTTCTCCCGGGCATGGATTACTTCATATCCGTGAACCCTCGATCTAATGTACGTTTCAGTGCATTATTTCTTGATATAGAAGAGAGGTCTTCTCTCTTTAACCAAATAATTTTTCGTCTATGATTCTTTAGAAAATTATTTGTGTTACCAACGATGGAAAAGTGTTGTTTGAAAATCAATCAGACTTGAACTTTTCAAAATTTGACACTCAATCAACGACTACAACTCTTTAAATAGAAAATGGGTCATTGATTGAGGGGGAGAGTGTTTTTCAAATTTATGACATCTAACAGGCATTTTAATTCATTAAATAATTGACTGGTAAAGGTTTTTGTGTTAAACGAGATTTCAACTTGAAGGGGAGTTAAAGTTATTCTAACTTAAAAGGCCAAATTGGTCAATCATTTGCGAGTATAGGGATTTATGTGTAATTTGCTAAATGTTTCCTAGGCTTGTATAAATATTGCGCGTGTGCGCCGGCGAGAGAGTGAGCCGCGAGCGGAGCGAGTGCGCGCGCAGAGGTGAGAGCAGCGCGCGCGAGAGTTTAATACTCTTAACCATGAATTGAGGAACCTTTAGGAAGTTTAGGGACCAATTCTGCCAAATGGTAAAACTTATAAAGTATAAAAGGTGTCAGCGAGTTACTGTTGGTCAAACTTTTAAAGAACTCATTCAAACTTTCTCTCTAAAACCTCTATCGCAACTTGCTAGTTTGAAGCATTCATTGATTTGTGATTTCTGTGACCATTCTTGCTAAGGTACTTGTTAGATAATGTTCTTTTATCATGTTAACATTCAATACATCTAAAACATGGCTGCCTTAATCATAATAAATCGCTCAAAATCAATGTTTTTACCTTTATTTATCATCTAAATCTTCGTTAATGATTGGAATGATATATTAGTTGCTGGGTTAGGTTTAGGATAAGTAAATGATGCCTCGTTCATGTTAAATTTGATTTCCCTTTCACTATTTTGGAATCTAGTTGATTTTCGTGGCCTATGTTGACTTTCTAGGGTCAAAAGTTAGATGTTTGCTGTTGTTTGAGGGTTCTGAATGTTGCTATGTGTTTGATAATGTAGTGTCAGCACTTATTCATGAGCCTTCTTCGGACTTGGAACAGGATAGGACATCTGACCAAGAACTGCAAAAACAAAAGATCAACCACTAGAACTAATCTACAAACGGTATCAGTAACTTGTAATGCCTGTGGAAAGAAAGGACATTATGCGAGTCGATGCTCAAAAGCAAACAACAGGGCCACAATAAAACATACTTAGGGATGAGCTTAATTTTGTTCACTTTAGGATTTCTACCCTAAAAACAACTCTCGAGGATATTCAACTCTCATCAGAATCTTCTTCCCCAATCATCAAGCAACAGTCCTCATCGTCTGTTACTTTTATCCTACTACAAGATAATTAGCATATGTATCAACTCTTTTTCATATGTAAAGTTCGTATGTAAAGTTATCCATGAAATAACAAAGTGATGATTCCGTTACATCTTGTTATCTAATGATATCAAAACTCGACATCATTTGTCAATTCCATTAATTCTATTATGTTCAACTCTGAATACTTTCCTCATACCTTTGCAACATAAATTATCATCCTCGATTATATGGACGTCAGTACAATCAACATCTCAATATTATCTAACCATTCATGATGATATCATTTTCTACACATTACCATATCATGTTTTTATGCTTAGGTAAGACGATTTTTGATCATCTTATTAAAATGAATTAGGTTACTTCTTCATTTGAATAAGGAAATTATAAAATATTATCTAACCATTCATGATCATATCATTTTCTACACATTACCATATCATGTTTTTATGCTTAGGTAAGACGATTTATGATCATCTTATTGAAATGAATTAGGTCACTTCTTCATTTGAATAAGGAAATTATAAATCTCCGAACTATGAATTTATAAATTCTCAGTTACAAGGAGTTGAATGCTTCTTTTTGTAAGTGACAAATTATAAATAAGTAGGCTTAAGTATATAACATATGTACAAACAAGTTTCTTTCAATCCGTTTGTACAAACAATTCCTTAATCATTATCATTATTACCTTCATCATCTGTTCATTTCAAAATCTGTATCTCACGTGATTAGCAACTCTCTTACAAATTCATAATCATTCCTTGACATCACTCATTCCATGATCTTCGTATTCTAAAATTCTCTGTTATATTCTGCAACGTAATAACAAGGAAACACACAAGAATCTATACAATGTCAAATGATTTCAATACCACTAGGTATGAAAATTTTGACAAAGACTTGTGATAGCATTCTTATTCGATGTTGACTTTTAAAGGTTAATGAATAGCGATTCTTTACGATCAGAGTAGCGCAGCAGAAGCATGGTGGGCCCATAACCCACAGGTTCCACAAATCAAAGTATTTCATCCACCCAGGTTCTATCAGGATCTGAAGAAATTCTATTGACTGTCATCAAGAGGTGTAATCTGGAAAATAAGTAGACGTGTGAAAGGAAGTAATTATAATTATGGTGTAAAACATAATTATAAATGCATCACATACGTGGACTTGTAACCGAGATTAACCTAACATAAAAATCAAATTTATGCCCAGTACCTACATCTATTCACTATAACTTTCAATTGAATCTCGGGACGAGATTTCTCTAAGGGGTGGAGACTATAACAACCCAAGAATTTTCATCAAATGCAAAACCTATTTTACAATGATCACAATTATACGGGGAAATTTTTCGCTTTATTACATTACTTGCATTGTCAATATCTCATTAAGCAAGGTAACTTGCATAACTAAAGTAGACAAGCTCACGCAACCTATCTATGGCCATTCTGTCTTCATATATGTCAAGAAAATATCACAATATGTCAAGTCAATATCATCATATCCTTATTACAAAGTACATTATTCCTATAATGTACCATTCACAACGTTAAATCAAAACGGGCTTTAAACCGTTATCGTATACCTCTAAACCCTAATTCCATGAAGGGTTAATATCTAAAGTGAATGTACAAGCTACTAAAGCATATATGCAAGTAATATAACATTTCAATTGAAATATAAACTCCCTCCAAGTCAAAGTACAAGTCTCTAAAATTATAATGTACAAGTCATTAAGCATGATCTCCAAAATAGCCATTTTACCTCCGTTTTCATTCTAATTTCTTCACCATCACTTGTGTACAAGCTAATACACTCAATATACAATGTGTAAACCCTAATTATTCTATTCATAAACTTTCATACACGTTTATACTCTTAAAACCCTAATACAAAAGTTAGAAACCCTAACCCGAGCAAAATACTAAACCATGAACCGTTTCTTCGTTTTTATCCATTGTAAACCTAAACCAACACTCAAATAAGTTGTAATAACTTATTTTACAATCATTTCAATCCTATTACATCATTATTTCATCATTACTTCATTATCTTATTTCAATTGTACGTAAAATGAATCCGAGAAACCCTAAATGAGCCCTAAATGATCATTCAACCCGTTTTCTCGTTTCTAACCAATTCATTCTCAAGTAAGCAACCAAGAGTCATTGTAAACTCATAAAATGAGTTTACAAACCATTATCCATCATTATCCATCATTACTTTGACAATGTACAAGAATTACAAAGCTAGAAAACCCTAAAAGCCTTATACGAGCCCTAATTCCAACCCACGACTATTTCTTTCCATTTTAACCCATTATAACCTAAACCATCACTCAATTATCATTAATAAACCTCAATATATACCTAAGATCAATAATAACCCCTAAATATGTAAAACTTAAACGTTGTAGAAGACTCAAATATCTAACAATGCTCACTGGTTTGAGCTTCACGGATGTACGTTGGCAAATGGCAAGATTTACAGTTGATGTTGGCTGTCCAAAAACAGCCATGTTATAATTCAAACCAAACACCCTATAAAACGTCTAGAACCACCTCTCCTTGCACCATAGCCTTCCTTACTCAGCCCCTAGCCTCTCCACATCACCCCTAGTGTCCTACCTGGTTATCAAAGTTTCTTGCCTCTAAGGGTCTTAACATATATATATAGGGGCACTTTACCTCTTCTTTTCAAACCATACCCACTTACTCCTCTATAACCCTTACTTAGCAGAAATCTTTGCTCTAAGGATTCTAAGAGGTATTAAGATGGGCTCAAGATCAGAAAGGAAGCAAAATAACCCAAGAAACGATGCACCCAGAGTCGTTTATTCTAGGCGTACGTAGCTAAAAGGTCACGATTTTATCCAGTTTCTAAGCTATAAGCTCAAACCAGGTTCTCTAAGCTTAGATTTGTATTCATGCTGTTCATAATGTTCATTTGATAATGCTAAATCATAATATAAAGTTTGAATCAAAAACATATGTGTTTTATCTTTTGATCCTAAACCGATTATTCCCGAAACTATAATTTCATTGTTTTTGTCTTAATCTTATAAGCTAAACCTTGTAAAAACTTTGTATAATCTATCCCATAAACTTAACTACCATTAAATAAGTGCTTTGATTACGGTCATGAATGATTTTGAACTTAAAAACCGAGCGTTTTCATTTTATAAACCTAATATGACCCTTTTTGCCTTCCTCTTAACGAATCGTTATTTTAAACTTGCGTTGCGTATATTATTTCATATTTTAGTTTATTATAACTTATAAATGTCTATGAAATGTTTCAAATAAGATTTGCATGACATTTGACATGTTTTGTAATTATTATCATGCAAGGGGTTATTATTGTACTTTCAGAAACTTATAACTAAAAGGACTAAAAATATCATTTTATCAAAGTTATAACTACAAGGATCTATTATGTCACTTTCCAAAGTGCAAGGTTTACTTTGTACATCTTTTAAACTAAAAGACCAAACTCGTAAAAGTGCAAACTCCAAGGGTATATTTTGCCATTTTTATTCTTAAGGGTCTAAAATGTAACATTTGAAAAGTATATAATTGTTCAAAACACTACAAGACGTAACTTTAATTAACGCTTGTGTGCTTATCATTTCCAGATACTTTTCAAAACGCTTTAAAACGATTATATATATCACTTTAAGGGAGCTTCATTTATAAGGGGTTTCATTCTGGGTATTCGTTCTGACTGAGTTGTTGGGTTTACGATTTAAAGTGCCCTAGCTCCTCAAACGTTTACTGAATGACCTCTGAATTATGATGGCCCGAACGGTGATACCTTAATTCCAACTTTCCATCAAAAACTTACAATATTAAACTTAGAACCAAAGTTCTAGAATACAATCTTCCTAAGACTTTTGACATATTTACTCAGGTTGCTTGACGTGGCTGTTTACTATCATTTTGCTATATCAACCTTCCCTGTTAAGATTGTGATAAGGTCGTCAGCTTTTATTTTGGAATATATATTACATCTACCTATCAGGTGAAGTTCATAGCCTCGCTTTTACTTATTTACATATTTTATAAACCCGCGAGGGGGATACATGCTTGTTTACAAACTTTTTTATATACTCGTTTATCTTATAACAATGTGATTACTTTTCAAAGACTTAATGAATTCATAACCTCACATACTGTTTATAATCAGAGATACCTACTATTCAACCATTGAATGCAAGTGTTTTCGAAACTGTATGCTTTCTTGATATTTTATTGCCTATTATACATGGAAGTTTCTCTCTTGTGGTATATCTCCCAATATTCTTCAAATACCTCTTTAGGTTAGTGTCTTCCCTATATTCTTTCAATATCTATTTTGGGTAGTATCTCCAAGTATATCTATTTAATATTCTTGGGTTAGTAATCTCCAATATCTCTTTAATATCTCTTTGGGTATTATCTCCCAATATCTCTTTAATATCTCTTTATGTGATTCATGAGTTTAAGGTGATAATACTGTTCTTCATGATAATACTGTTTTCCATTATGATAACTTGTATTCAACTATTACATTTCAAACCTATGAATTTCACTCAACCATTGTGTTAACTTTTTAGCATGTTTATCTCAGGTAATTGAGCAACTTATGGCACGGAGTGTCATGGATTTGAAGATGGCTAAAACTTGTTATCATTCACATTGTATGTAACTAGATTTTGGGACCCGCCATTGTAAAACTCTGATTTTAAATGAATGATACCGTATCTTTTGAACAACGTTCTGTTAATCGTGTCTAGATATGATTGTTTGTCATCAATGAAGTACTACCCCAGATTAGCTTCCGCTGCTATATTTGTCAAAATGGGGTGTTACACATCCCCCAAGACAGAGGCATTATGTCACGACCCAATGATCTCTTAATTGTACTAGCGCTTATATCAATATAGGTATTTATCAGTGATGAATTTCGGGTGAATTTTTTTTATAGGCTTTCATGCAGATAAAATTCATAATCGGGTCAAGCATACCCTTCAAAGCACTTGTGGGTTGGGTTTTTTAATTCTAAAACAAGTAATATGTTCAAACCTAACAGTTTTGTAAATAGATAAACAATGATATCGAATCATTTCAGAAGCTAATTCAAGCTTAATTAAATTCAATGTAACAACATGTATCAAACTGTATGAGAATCATGTGAGAGCACTGTATATTCTTTAGTAAAAACATTCAGGTAACACTTATGAAATTGGAATCAATATTTTTTCTTAATAAAACGAGCATGTATTCTCACCCCAAAAATATTTATGAAAACCATTAAAGAAGAAAGAATGGGGCTATGAACTCACCGTAAGATGGATTGATCAAAGAAGAATCAAACAATGAGAAGTTGACTCACAAATTTTAGTCGAGAAATATAAAGCAAAGTCGCGACGTAGAGATGATATATGATATCTTTATTATAGAATAGTTATACATACTAGTTATAGGTTTTCGAACATAAACAATATTGCACCAAGACTCTAAAAACAAAGTGTTTTTATATATTATATTTATGTCTAAACTCAATGGGTCAAAACTAAAATTAACATTACTAGTCTCGTCCCTTAATTCCTCATCTCAATTGGATGTGGTTCACACTTTTCATTTTTTCCAATCTAGACGTAAGAGCTTAATTTTCTGAATTTTTGTCATTTTCTAGAGAGCATTAATCTAAAACATAAAAAGAGTTTAGACATGAGGCTTTACACTTGGAAAGGCCTTAAAGTATATTTTAGAACATCAAGTCATATTCCAATGTTTACCAAATTATTTAGAAAAAGGTCAATTACTATCGCTTAACTCAATACAAAAATACTAACGTTAGCTAGAATTTAGCATGTTCAAACGGTACATATCTCTCATTATATGAAAAGATATAAAGTGAGGTTTTCACCCTGGAAAAACACCATGAATATAGTTTTCAAAACATTAAATCCAAATCATTCAACTCATCTTCCAATTTTCAACAGGATATTCAATTTTTACTAACCGATGGTCAAACCAGATTTTTAACTTGAATTTCTTAGTTTTAAAGTTTTAGTCATAATTCCTAAAACTAAATAGAAATGAGTGTGGGCCATGGGAGGCTGGGGCTTCGATAAGATGTCTTGCATGACCAAGCTTTTAAAACCTAAACTTTTTGTTCAAATACCCGGACATTAACATGCTTTCTAATCGAAGTCCTGGAAATGACCCATGTCGTAATTTGCCATAACTCTTCATCCGGAGGTTTTGGTTGGAGCATACAAACTCACCACATCAAGCCCTTAAGAGTCTATTTTCCAGATATTCAATATAATCATCGTAGGCACAAGCCAAGAATTTTGGGTATACAGCACGACAAGTGCTCTGTCCCAAAATCAGTCCATAAAATACTATTTTCGCCATATTTTACTACTTCAAATCCTTAATTTCACCATCCACAACCTCAATCAATAGCCACAATCAATCTACAATCAAAATAACCCTTCAATCACATGATCAAACCAATATCTAACTATCCTAAGGACATGCATTCAAGAATCATCAAATTAACAATAAGGAATTTAAGGAAAGTCACTTACCAAGATGGAGATGGTATGAAGAATCAACCACGAAACCTAAGGGGCTGTGGTTCTTGGCCGCGGACACCAACACCATAACAATAAAAAAAAAAAACCCCATAACTTTTCTTTGGGTCCAATACTTTCTTGTATATCACTAATTATTCAACCCTTAATGCTCCAATACCTTCAAATTTAAAGCAAAACCTAATCTTCTTCATGGTCTTCAAATTGGTTTTTTTTCTTAATCAATTGCATGGTGACTTTTAACAATGAAGAAGGATTAAGGTTTACTTGTGGGTTGATTTGGTGTTAAAAGGAGTGGATTTCATGGAGTTTTAAAGATCAAAGAGGGGTTTTGGGGGTGGTTTATGTCAAACAGTGGGAGAGGGAAAAGGAGACCGGTGGTTTTCTACTGAATATGATATCTATGTGTTGTCATGTGTCGTGTTTGTGCTTAAGTAGGAAGAATGGGCCTTTTATTGGATCAAGACTAGAATTAGGGACCCAATGGATCAAACAAAAAGGAGGGTGTTTGGTTTCAGAGTTGGTCCGGTGCATAACAAGGGTAAGGAGTGGGTTTTGGCCAAATTTTGCCTAACTAATAATACCTATAAATCTCGGGATACCTCTTTTGTCTATTTAGATCTGAAATTTTTTTCCACTAAATCGAGTTTTTCGTATGGTGCAATATAAAACACGAGGAAAACATAAAGTACAAAAATAAAAATAATTTGGCACTTAAGGCCCGTATACGGAGTCATTGGTTTCTCGATTGATAAAAACGGATAATTTAAATTGTAAGGTTCACGAGAGTTTTAAAATTAATGATTTTAATAAAAATCGATTAAGAAAGTGAAATGAATGATTAAAATTTAAGATTTATTTATAAATTTAAATTAAGTAGTGACCTTAATTACGGGGTTTTACAGATGTGAAGCAGCATCCACAACACTTGTAGTCAACAAAGAATTTGTTCTTCCACTTGATATGTGCAGTATGATACCATGGGCCCTCTCCAGAATTAATTAAATAATTGTATGGCCGTACCCAAAGGGTAATCCAAAATGATTCTTGATTACATTTGGTATATCTGAATTATTTCATCAACCTGAGAAACTAAAATTGTAAACTATATGGTAATGAGTTAGATTACATATCCGTTGTTTAACGGTATCTGAACAAAGGGATGATAATGGCAAGTAATACATAACCATTAAAGCTGAGATTTTTATTGAAACTTTATCTCAAGTATTTCTGATTTATGACAATAAGTGTGTTGCTAGACGTTGCTATTGTTGGTATAAATGTAAGTCTGCTACTCCAACTCCTAAGTGGGAGCTGTTGGAATATGGTAGTTGAATCTGCATGTTATACGATTAGAAATACGTGAGCCTATTAGGGGCACACACGTTAAACACGAAGAGTATGTTTTACTTTACGAAATATATTTAAATAATCGTTAAATTAGTTACTTGTTTAATTAATTTAATGGACAATTCTTAATATTGAACCAAGACTAACGGAATAAAACTCCGAACCTCGAGGTAGGAGCCCATGTTTGGCCGACTACTTGGATGGTTCTACAAAGGGGTGTTTGCCTGCCTTAGGGAGGAGAAAAAGGAAGGGGAAGAAGTTTTATTTTAATTATAAAATTTATACTAATCTTATCCTACTAGAATTAGGGTGTTGGGGTGCCTATATAAACACACCCTCTATCCCTCATTCTTTATTGATTCACTCCCTAAATCACCTAAAGAATTTTTGGTGCTCTCTCCCCTCTCTAAAACCCCCCCAATTTCGACCGAATCCTAAAACCTTTAAGTGTTTTTTCAGTCTTCTCACTTAAATCGCTAAAACCCTAACTCATTAAGGTTCTTAGTTTTGCTTGATCTCCTTGCTAGACGATTCAAGATGCACTTGGTGTTTTTTTGGTGGTTCTTCTATGGTTGACGAATACACTTCAAGGGTTTTAAGAATTAGGGTTTTGTCATAAACCCTAATTAGGTTTTTCTTTGGTTCGACTTCAAGGGCACACAAAGGGTGTGTTTGGTTTGTTTGATTTGACACGTGTTGTTGATCGTGAGGTTGTATAGCATTCAACTTATACTTGGTTGACGCGTTTGTGTGAGCAACCGTAGAGGCGGTGGTAATTTAACCACTAATCTGTTTTCAAGATCTATTCTCGTTTTTTGATTTAACTCAATAAACAAAAGGTTAGTATATTACTTGTTTAATTTGTGTGTTAATCTATATGTTAAAACTAGATCCATCCGTTGTGTACTCGTAGTTAATGGTTTAACTAGTTATAAAATCCTAACAGAGAATGCACATCCTTTCACTATGTATAATCTTGTTGGGGTAATTATTGTCTATCAAGGACCCTTGTGTGGCTGGTTAAGGCTTATGATTGTGTAGATGACACTTCCATCCATTGATCCGCATGAACTGAGGCCACTGAATCCAGACAAAGATCAAAGCTTTTATTAATTCTTTGCGTTGCATAAGAGCTTTGTATTGGAATTCTTCATGTGGCTTTGTATTACAAAAACAAAAAAGTATTACAAAATAAAAGTTTATAAATGCCTTGTACTTAACTTGAACTCAAGGTCAAATCAAAGTTTATAAATGCTATTAAGACTTACTTTTAAAACTCAGGGAGTCATCCATAAGTTTTCAATCTCTAGTCATTAACATCACCATGAATGTTTATGCCAATATAGGTATGTATGTCATGCTTTGGAGGATGATTCGGGTTGTTGGGATTTACCATCTAATATCATATATACACACGAGTAATTGCACAGGAGAATGTCCTAAAGGGACCACATATGATGCACATAGATTAACATAAAATAACAATCGTTACTAACCTCTTGTTATTGATACAAGTAGTCGAATAGAGCTAAGAACCCTTCTTGTTCTTACTTTAAACCCATGAAACACTCCTAGTCACTAAAAGAAGTGACCTCTATGGATTAATTCTACACAACACATCATCGATTTACTACCCGAATTGTAGTTCTTAACTTTACGATCAAGATAAGGAAACTTACGATTTAGCATCTATCGAAATTGAGTAAGAAACCTGTGGAAACTGTAGAGGGGGGGGGGGGGGTGAATACGTTTCCATCTAAAAACTTAAATCTTTCATATCAAATAACCGGATCACAGTGTGACGCAATATAAAAGTGTCAATAATAGTTTACAACAACTATAGATAGTAGAGTCAATAGTAATGCATGTCTACAACATTTTAAACATAAACAAAATATAAACACCAAGCCATGACACAAACATAATCAAAACAACAAACCACACAAGCATAAGCACAATGCAAATATAAGTGTAAAGCAATAAATCCAAATATAAATGTAAAGTGATAAGCAAAATGAAACGCAAACCGGACACGATGATTTATAATGGTTCGGTCGCGAAGCTCCTCTTCGCCCTACTCCACTCCCTGAGTACCCAACTCTAGAGTTACTTCACTAGTCAACGAGCTACCTTCATGGCGGAGAAATCCTTACGATATCGCTTACAATATTTTCAGACACTAAGCTAAATGTCGAGTTCTTCTTCGGCTACAACCAAACCCGTTATGTTTATGGCCCAACATAACATAACCTTTTTCGCGCTATATAATTTTTAAGACTTAAGCTAATTTCGGAGAATTTCGTCTTCGGGTACAACTAAACCCCATATGGTTGTTGGCCCACATAAATAACCTTCGTCGCTTTACATATTTTTGGAAACTAAGATCTAATATCCACACACTCAACTAAACACATTATGTTTTGTGGTTCAAGATAACAAACCTTGTGTTTTGATACCTAAACACATAAATCATCTAACTTTTAATCTAAGTGATGTAAGATGATGATACAAAGTGAGATCCAAGACATAATAGTCAAATAGATATAAGTGCCTAATCTAAACATCAAGAACTCTAAGCTTGATATAGATGAACTTCTTTGGACAAGAAGAATTCAATGTATGAAGAAGATACAAGCATAATCTTGTTTGTTATGCTATGGAATCTTTCTATGTGTGTGCTTGTTGTTGATGAGGATGACAAGATCTTTAAGCTTGCAAGAATGGATCATCAAGTAAAAATATGCTTACAACAAATAAGAGTTATAAAAATTATGATCAAGGGTTAATTATGGTTTTAAGGGTGTGAAAATGTATGTTAAACAAGGGAGAATACTTGATCTAAGGGCATCCACTATGGTTAAATTTTATAAAGCTTTATAAGTGTTCCATGTCATCACATATCAATAAATTATAAACCTTTTGAGTTTATAAACTTTTTATCATGTGTTATAAATGTTGTGACAACTTCTAAAATGTTTCACATTCACATGCATTAAATTTGTGTCTGAGTTTATGAAGGGTCAAGTAACTTAGACCTTTTTATGCCACCTAGATTTCTCACTATGGTTAAAATAAGATATAAACCTTTTCATGTTTCTTAAACCTTTTCATAAACCTCTCATAGTAGATGCTCTAAGTGTGTTAAAAAAATTAGTTTTAAAGTGTGAAAATGAGCTATTATTTATAGGCAACAAAAAAATTGCTGTTTAATGGGATGGTCCCGGTTCCTTAATATAAAAATTTAGGGAGCCATCCCATGCGAAGCTCAAAATTTTCTCTTCTTATGGAGACTGTTTATTTGGTGCAGTTTGGACCTTTTTTTTATGGGGGGGGGGGGAATGATTAGATTGAATGTGAAATATTACCAAATTAATCCAATTCCTTATTCTAATTAAAAATAATTTGTCTAGTTGATTTTTGTAAAGATGTTTTGTCACATTTATAAAAATGCAAAATGTAAGACAAAATTTTATTTCTTTGATCGTAAATCAAGTTTTACGATACTTTTATTTTTTTTCTTAAATGATTTACGTTAAGTGGAAACTTATGTCTAAATAAAAATGCTCACATCAATTTTTACGTAGTGACACCAAAATATTATTCAGAAATTTTCTATAGTTTGTTAAATGTTTGATCATAATGTAATATAACAAAGATATTTCAAAATGTATTGGATGCTGACTTGTGACGCGAGTGGACAGTTGATGAATGTATGTTTTGATGATTCGTGGTTACTAGTATC
Organism: Tanacetum coccineum; assembly: GCA_026074375.1. Taxonomy (NCBI): domain Eukaryota; kingdom Viridiplantae; phylum Streptophyta; class Magnoliopsida; order Asterales; family Asteraceae; genus Tanacetum; species Tanacetum coccineum. The sequence continues at coordinate 18,170 of BQNB010057616.1, read as the reverse complement.
TTGTGTACTTTACATTATGTATTACAAGTTACACGTTTGTCATCATCAAAACATAAAGAGATTGTATAGATTAAATATCATAATATTTGCACTAAAACCCTTTTGGGTTTGAGGAGATGATCGATTTAGGGAATTTAAGGAGGAGAAAAAAGTCATCAACTTGTTTCTAAGGGCTTTGTATTTATATACTGTGTCCAAGATATTTCTAATACGCTACACATTATGTACAGAACAAATTTAATCTTTTGTTTCTTTTCTTTTCCCCTTAGGCCAGTCCAAACCCTTTCAATATGTACTTTCCGTATTGATTTTGGACTTAGATAATTAATATGTCAATTACATATTAATTAAATAGCCTTACGTTAATTATTGCATCAAATGGACTAATTAATGATCATTAAGTAAATAGTGAAATGATAATTAATATAATTAATATAGCTACTATAAATATATTAATTACAATATAAATGGTAGTATCTCGATGTATACGTGTGTGACCCCATAAGCTCACGTATATATGGTCGTAAAATTATTTACTATGATATGAGCATATCCCAATAGCTCCCACTTGCGAATGTCATAATCATAAGTAACTTATACAAGCAAAGGTTAGTGTCTAGCAACACGCCAATGCTCCTAGAAGTACCCGCGTGTAGTTTTGTAAACGTCTCCGTTTTAAATAGTATATTTCTTAATATCCTTTATTTCAGATACTTGTTAATATGGATATGGTCAAGGTCATTCAATTATTTATTCTATTTTTGTTTCTTGTTATAGATATTGAGCAAGATTACCAAATGTAATCAAGATTCATCTTGACTGCCCTTTGGGCACGACCATGAAAACATCTAATCAATTTAATGAGGGCCCCAACAGTTCTAACTTTAGTAACATGTGGAGGAATAAATCCTATATAATGATATGGGCTACAAGAAAGATGGTGGTTTGAATTTGACTCATAAGGATTATAGTAGCTAGAAAGGCTAGGGGTGTTCAAAAAATCTGAGAAACCGATGAACTGAGCCGAACTGCTCAATTTAAAACCGAAAAACCCTGAAACTAAAGAAACCAAAACCGAAAAAACCCGTTTATCACGCTTTGGTTTTGGTTTTTACTTTTAGATTTGCGCGGTTAACCAAACCGGACCGTGCATAATAAACATGAACGTTTTAAATAAATATTCAAATAATCGTACAAGTATTAATCATTTATTGCACTCTTTTATTATATAATGACTCATTGCTTTTAGTGTAAACAAGTCTAAAAATCTATGTGTGAAAATTGATTAATGTGAGCCTAATCTATAAACGTCGAATTAATATTTATTTGTTAATATGGTATGCATGAGTATTTGAATGCAATTATTCTAACAGAATAACTTACATATGACTTTCAGTGTCATTTGATTTTACTACAATGAGATTTACGTTTTATTTACATGTTTTTGTTTCTCGTTTTTTTAAGACTCGATATACAAACGTTCTAAATGGTTAACAGTGACGTACCACGGGTAACCAACTGAATCTTGGATACCGCATGTCGATTTACCTGCCTAGTCCTAGTGGTTCGGGTTCGGGTAGTAAAAATTAAATTACCTCCTCGAGATGGATAGTTTAATCTTTTAACTGAAGTCCGACCAAACGCTCCGTAAACACTCTAGGAAAGGCCAAGGGGAGCCGGGTGAAGAGGACTGGGGTGTGTGAAGCATATGATGGATAAGGCCGCGCCTGCTCTCTTTGTCGTTAATATAACTCGTTCGCAATTACCTTTTTTGTCATGATGAGAATTCTTAATGTAAAAAGATATCATATTCAATTCTTCTATTATTACAGTGGCGATGTTCAAGTTGTAGATGGTATTGGGAGGTCACTAAGCGTTGGCCAAGTTGTATGGGATCCAATAGGTTTATTCCAAAACCCAATAAACATGGGAAGCTATGAAAGGGTTAGATAATCATCAAGTGTTCGTCGGGTGGCCATCAGACACTAGGAAGCTTGGCATGAAGTATTGCTCTAATAGGCCTTGTGCCTTATACGCTGTAAGGGCTCCGTCATTTGGATCAGAAACCAGGTGCTTATTTACAGACATAAAAACGTATCTTCATATCCACCAATTTTTTCCATAACTTGTTCAAATCTATGGTAAAGCTTTACTATCTGTATTTTTGTTTACAGAGAAAACACTACAGATGATTTATCAATGATGAATCCGAGTCAGGACATAAGTAGTGCATTCCTCCCATGATTCATGTAAGTTTGTGCATGCTTTATTTACATCCTGTAGTTGTGTATGTTAGCTGCAATCAAGTAACTAGTTAGTAGATATCAATAACAAGTTAGCATGTTTTCTTACTTTATTATCAGAGATAAGTAGTAGATACAAAGTAACCAATGTGGGATGTGCTCAACTTTTTCATTCCAATCATGTGCTATTTGCACATAAACATAAACAATCTAACTGATTCAACAATTATTGGCACGCTAACATACCATAAATGAACCACCCCTTGGTTCCATGTTAGACTTTGCTCGTGGATCTCACTTCCACCAACGTCGACAATCTAAACGAGAGCATAATACGCTGAAACTTAATCTGCATTGCATCTGATGAGTAATTTGTTACTCTTGAATCTGATTTGATCAGTTGTCTAACTAAATTAGAAGTGTATTTATTTTTTATGAAAGGTGAATATTTTATTAATTATTAACAAAATAACAACATATAGAAAAAGCTCAGACGAGCCTGAAACTTTTTTCAACAACAAAATATGTCAAAACTAAGGGGGGGGGGGTTGATAGTTTTACAGGTTTGTTTTACGTTTTAAAAGTTTGCTATCAAAATATTTAGATTCAAGTTGAATGTTCAACCAATTCACAATATGAACAAACAATATGACAATCTAAACTAAAGCTAAATAACAATGATAAAATTATGAAGAGATAAGGATAAGGAACAATCAAACCAAGACGCTATCTAAGATTTTATAGTGGTTCGGACTTACGAAGCACTCTACGCCCTACTCCACTCCATGAGTATACTACTCGAGATTTTATATGGTCAACAAGATCCATGTTGGCGGAGAATGAAAACCGTTTTAAACGTCGCTTAAGTTATGATTCTGACACTAAGCTTCTAAATGTCAAGTCCTAATCTTAGCTAGAACCAATCTACCACTTCACAATCACTACACAATCACAAGATCTACTCTATCGGATTTACACACTATCCGAATCACACAAATAAACAGATCATTTAAATAGAGATTTTGAGTCTTAGAAGAAAGAGGATGAGATCAATAATTAACAAATTCGTTTCTTGGCGAATACGAATGTTATTCTCTTGCACTTGAATGAGAGGGAAAGAGATGAGAAAAAGAGATTAGATCACTTGAAACAAGAATCTAAGAATGTTAGTGATCAAGAGATTTAGAGAGAGAAAGAGGATTTTTAGAGAGTGAAGTGATTAAAAAAGTTCGTGATAGAGGTTGTTTTCTGCAAGGAATGGAGCAGTATTTTTTAGGCAGGAAAATCCAACGGTCACTGGGGGCGGTCCTGGCGGTTCCAGATATATCTGGGGGCCGTCAGGCCTATAAAGGGGCCGCCAGTAGACTACGCTCCTTTTTTTGTCTTTTTGTGGGGAAGGTTGTATCTGGTATGAAACCTTCTATTTTGGAGGGAAAATTTGAATTTCAAATTTTAAGTTTTTATTAAAACTTTTCTTTTAATTAGAAAATATTTTGTGTAATTAATTTTGTAAAATTCTTTTGTAAAAATATGATGGATAAGAGAAAAATGTCCTCTTCTTGATCATAATTCTGCTTAAGATTTGTTTGTTCATACCTTAAGTGATTACTAATCTTAGAAATAGAATTTTACGATTAATAATTTGTGAACGTTTAATTTTATCGTAAGCGTTTTTACATTTTGTTATTATCAAAACATTGAGAGGTCAGAAAATATAAATAACGTTTTTAGACATTATTTATATTAACAATCTCCCCTTTTTGTTGATGTCAATTATAGACTCTTATTTGTATTGAAATTATGTTACACATTATTAATGAGTTTTATTCCATTTCTCCCCCTTTTTGTCAAATTCAAAAAGGATGATCGTCGAGTAGTTGTAGGAAGAAAGAAATTGACGATATCAAAACTTCCCTTTGATGTATGCCCCCCCTTGTTCGAGGCACCAAGGGATCGATCTTACGAGAATTGTTTGCTGCAAGACAAAGTTAGAGGTACAAGTGCAAGACAAATATCTTTTAAACAACACATTGGATTCAAGTCACTGAAAAAGGAGTTTCATTCAACAATCAAGAAACTCATACAACAGAAAATGCAAGTAATACATTCATACGACATAAAATAAAGACATAGTAAGGCATAGATCTACACTAGTGGATTCTTAAAGTGTAGAAGATGCCATAATCAAAAGAAGGGTTGTTTATTATTAGGTGAACTTGAGCTTTTAAGAGTGGTTAATTATGGTAAGGAGGTTGTTATTGAGGATGGAATTTTGTGTGGTAAGGGACCAAATGATTAAGAGTTTTGTCGATTAAGGTTATCTTTCAATGTATCAAATAGATTTCGGGTTTCCAAGCAACAATGACAAAATTCTGAATGAAAGTTTACTTGATCTAAAGAAGGTAGAGGGATATATGGTGAGGTAGGAGGTGAAGGATTTATGGCTTCAATTGCTTGTTGGAGGTTAATGTCAAGCAGATTTGATAGGTGATGAATTTCATTTATGTTTTGAGTTGAGTTTTGTGGAGGTGAAGAGGATAAGAGAGAGTTATTTGAGATAGGAGAGGTAGGATTAGTCCTGTTTGGTGGAGGAGAAGGTGGTGAAGGAAAAAGACCATGACTTTATCTCTAAGGTTCGAGAATGACCCTTTGGTATTTTCGTGAGTAGTCACGAGGAGATTTGCTAGAGCATGACATTAAGATCTTGAAGAGAAGTGAAAGATTTAGAAGAGAAGAGGTGATTGAGATGGAGAAGAATGTTATTCATATATAGAGGAGTTTTGGGAAAGGCATGGTATTGGAGAATGAAGATTCTAGGAAGTGTTTTGTTTAGAAAGGAAAGAATGGCTAGACCTAAGGGGGAATAGGGTCAAAGTTGCAGAAAAAGAGGAGACAAGAAAATTTCATGGTTCCCCTGATGGTGGTCCTATAAACCTTAGGCGGTCCCATATATATTAGGGGGTCGCCCTCCATTTTTGGGGGCCGTTCTTTAGAGGCTTATGAAATTTTCTAAAAATTAATTGTTTTTCAGAATAACCTAAGAGGGCTGGAAGGATGATTGCGGCATTTCCTATTTCTTAAAGTATAAATACATCTAGCTAAAAAGAGTAAAGAAATCATGCAATGGGGCCCAGTAGAAGCTTTAATGACTTAAATGGTCTATAAAGTGTCATATAGCATGCTATGAATAATAATGGCTAAGACAAGTTATACACGTACTAGAATAACTGAGATAGATATTACTACATAGCAATAATAATAGTACATATGTCTAGCAATAATGCTTAATAAAAATATCTCAAGTAGAATTCAAATCATTACTTGAAACTTCTTTAGAGGACTTGGAGATAATTGCTTGAAGATGACTGGGATGAACTCAAGGTTTCATGGATGACCAATATGATATATATTTTGATTTTTATAGATGTGGATTAATTTTGATGAGGTAATCATATAGACGATTTAGAATCATTCCATATGGCATTGGAGAGTTTGGTTGATTTTTAATTTTTTCAACTCATTTGGTTAGAAAATAAGCAAAGTTAAAGGGAAGTAGTACTTGTAGTTGATGCAAATACATCAGTGGACTTGATGATGCAGAGAGAAAATTTGAGTTACATTGAGTGCCAAAGACATTATCTTGAATGATTTCATTCCAAGATCTCATGTCATGACGAAGTTCTTCTTTGAGAATTTTGTTTGGAAAGATGGTTTGTCCAGTTGTTGTAATTGATTGAATAATTTTATTTGGTGTTGGAATGTGTGTTTGGTAAGGTGTGTTTGATTCTTGATTGATTCTCAAAGAGTCGAGAGATGAATCTTCAGAGTAAGAACATTCTACTTCACATGGAATGGAAAGAATTGAGACAAATGACTCTAGTGAAAATTTGAATGTTCTTTTTAATGCCCAAAATTTCAAAAAGACGTTTTTGATCATTATCTCTAGTAATCTCTATTAAAGAATAAAATTCAAGCAGAAATCTTGGGCATATCCCTTCGTGGAGTTCATATATACTTTGTAGTTTGATAATTTAAAACATGATTTGTAAATATTATCATATTTTAGTAGAGTCAGAAGATACTTGGCATGACCTTATGAATCTGATTAAATCTAAGGTCTTTGTATAAAGGGTTTTAAGTTTTAGAGAAGATAATTTTCTTCTGTGGATTGTTGGAATCGTCATGAGTTGGTGTTACCGTACGTTTCTTCTTCCAACATCATTTTACCTAATTAAAAGAGTGCCAATTTTAGTAAGGTTTTCTCACTAAACTAGGTATCTAGTGTGTGTCTAGGTATGACAAATGTGAAGTAACGATTAACTCGACCTAAAGTATAAAATCCTAAAAGTTAATCCAAACGCTTCTTAGTTTGATTTTGCTCATCCAAAAACATGTGGGAAATAATCATATGAGTTATGTATCATCGCCTTTGTTACCGAGATCATTGTGTTTATGTATATGCTCAAAAAACATTTTGAGTTGTTTAACAATGCATAAACAACAATTTTTTTTGTTCCTAACGTGAGTGTTTGAAAATAAAATTGGGGTTTGGTTACGAAATCAATTTTTCGACAAACTAACTAATGTATGCAAATCCTATGTCTACGGGAAGCATATTAGTTATACATTGTAACCTAGTAGTCCTAATTGTACAAATTTAAACGAAAAATGAAAAATCCCCAATTTTAATTTTTAGTGTTCATCATGAACCCTAAACTCAAATTGAAAAAAATAGATAAAATGACTTACAATTGATGATGTTGATGATGTTATGAATGATTGTAAGTGTTGATTTTATCTTCAATTAGTGTTTTAATGGGTGATTTTGAGTTTTTGGGTTGTTTTAGTCGTGTTCGTCGTTGCAGAGAAGAAGGGGTGTGTTTGGTTTAGTGATTTGAAATTTTTTGACTAAGTGTAAAATATGGAAGTTTTCTGATGGCGGTCCCATATAGTCAGGCGGTCCCAAATATATTGGGGGGGGGGGGGGGTTGGGGGGGCCGATGTTTTTGGGGGGCCCGCCTCATGTGAGGAACTTGGACTTGGTTTTGACAAAAAATTTACAAGGAAGGGTGACATTTTAATTTGCATTTCGCGAATTAAAAGTACTTAAAGTGCTTCGGATGAAGTATTAGAAGTTGTCATGACACGGAATGGAACTCGGACTAGAATTGAGACAGAAAAAAGAGAAGCGGACTAGTACGATTTATGGAATGTGTTCCAACATTCCTAAACCAAGACGTAGATAGTTAAACGATTCACGTTTAAGGGGTTTCATAAGAATGTCGGCGATGTTGTCGACGGACGACACTTTTTCAATTTAGATATGTCCTTTCTGGACATTATCATAAAGAAAGTGGTGACGTATTTTGATGTGTTTAGTACGAGAATGTTGCACTGGGTTTTTGCTAAGGTCAATTCCGCCTTTATTATCGCACATGATCGGGACGTCGTCGAGTCGAACGTCGTAGTCGATAAGAGCTTGTTTCATCCATAGTGCTTGTTGACATGCCTTTTCGGCGCTTAGGTATTTAGCTTCGGTTGTAGATATAGTAGAGCGATTTATTTCTTCGAGAACACAAGATGGGTCATACTACATCCCTAGAAACGTACAAATTACACTAGTGCTCTTTCGGGTCACATAATCTACCGCATATGATCAGAGATCGACTATATTATGTTTCTATGCCGGTTGGGTCCCTTAGGGATAACCATAATCCTACATGTGTAGTGCCTTTAATGTATTGGAAGATACGCTTAACCGCTTCAAGGTGAGAGGTTTTGGGAGCCTTTTGGAAGCTGACACAAAGGCAGACACTAAACATAATATCGGGCCTACTTGCCATTAGGTATAGTAAACTACCTATCATGCCTACAGATACTTAGGTACTATCTAAGAATCACACTCTTCGTTTCTTTCAATGAGTTTGATTATTGTGAGGACATGGGTGTTTTCATTGGTTTAGATTATTCTAAGCCAAATTTCTTAAGAATTTCTTTAATATATTTAGATTGTATAAAGAAAATACCATTTCCATTTTGTTTGATTGGTTAGTCCAAAGGTGAATGTTTTAATAAACAAAATATATAGTATCACCCATCATGTCATCTCGGAACTAGTCATGCATGATTTTGGCAAATTCATCACACATGTCTTTGACAGTTGAGCCAAATATAATGTGTTGAAATATATTTGAACGATGATGAGTTTGAACTTTTCCTTCTTTGTAAATGAGTGTTATCTACCATTCCATTTTATATTCATGTTTAATAAGGGAAAAGATTTAATTCCATCTTACCAAGCTTTGGATGCTTGTTTAAAACGTATAAAGCGTTCTTTAGAAATAATTTTTAACATTCGGTTTTTCAAAGTCAATTGATAAATCGTTCAGGAATGCAAATTTTAAATCTATTTGGATTAGCTTAAAAGCTAATCCATTCATAGCTAATAGAATCCTAATTGACTCCATGTTGCAATTGGGCATAAGTTTTCATATAACGATGCCTTTTGTTGATTATAGCCTTGAGCGACTAACCTGCTTATTTTCTGAGATCCATTACCGTTTCGTTCTACTTATTTCTAAACACCCACTTAGTTTACTTCATGATTGTCATATTCCTAGGTTATGGAACTAACTCCCAAACGTTGTTAGCAACGAACTGATTTAATTCTTCTTGCATAGCGACTATCCAACTTTCATCTCCTAAGGCTTCATTCACATTCTTAGGTTCTATAGTTGTTTATAAAACAAAAGAAGTTACTTTGGTTTTGGTCTTGTGATTAAAGGGTTCATTGGTTTAGGTTTCTAGTGGACATTTTCCAATGGATGGTTCCGAGATTCTTACTATTGGACTTATTTCGGTCAATCTCTAAAGTTTCATCCTTAATGTCATTTTCTGGGGTTTTTCTTTTCGGTAACCTTAATTTCTTCTTCTTCATCTAAGTCATCATCCACCAAGGGTGATATCTTAGAGGGTTAAGGAGTTTCATCGAATGTCGCATTAAGCGATTCTTCGACTTTCCTAGTATGTTTGTTAAGGATGATGTAGGATTTACTACTTTGCGAGTAACCTAAAAAGATACATTCGTATGACTTTGGGTCAAACTTTGTAGGTAGTTTTTAGTGTTTAAAATGAAGACTTGCTTTCCAAAAACTCTAAAGTAATCTAGAGTAGGTTTCCTACCTCTGAAGATTTTGTAGGTGTTTTTCTAAGATGGATCTTTAGGATTGGTTGAGAATTGGTATGTTGAAGTGTTACTGCGTTACACCAAAACTTTTGTTTGGTAACGGATTGATATTCAAACATAGTCCTTACTCATTTCTTGAAGATGTCCCTTTTTCCTTTCCAACCACGCCATTTGATTGTGGAGTGCGTGGAGCTGAGAAGTTATGTGTAATACTATTGGCATTACAAAACACTCCAAATTGACTCATTCATCAAATTTCCCTACCATGGTTGGTTCTTATGGACACTATTGTACATCCTAATTGGTCTTGAATTTTCTTACTAAATATTTCGAATTGATCGAAGGCTTCAGTTTTTGTCCTTAAGGTATTAGTTCCAAGTTATACCTTAGAGTAGGCTTACTTTGACTAAGGTGTATCGGTTTACTTTGTAACTCCGTACGACAGATGGACCAAAGAAATCCATATGAAGGAGTTCTAAGCATCTAGTCATTCAGACTATATTCTTAACGGAGCTTGCTTTCCAATTTTGCAAGCATCACAAAAGTGTTGATCAAACTTAAGCTTAGGTAAGTTTCTAACTAATTCCTTAGATGTTAATCGATTGATTGAGAGGCTATTTGCGTTGACCTAATCTCATATGCATACAAACGTGGGAATTTTCCCCCATCATAGTTGCTAGACAAATTTGGTCTTTTGGCTTATTTCCTAATTTCATCACATATAAGCCTTTCTTCCTAATACCTCTACCTATGACCTTACCATCCTTAGTGATTTCACTATCATGTTTAAGAGAAGTATCTTCACTTATTATCACATATTTGTCCTATACTTAACAAGTTAAATATTAAATTATCTACATGTTTTTCAACTTATATATTTGAGAGAGATTCATTCGAAATGTTCCCTTTTTTCTCCCAATGATGTTACCGCAAAGATTGCTACCAAAAATAACATTACTTAGTTGTTTGCCTTGTAGCTTGACGAAGAGCTTACGGTTACTCGTAATGTTTATCAGTGTTTGGAGCATCGCTATCCTTTATAATCATCGGTTCCAAGTCAAATCTAAGGCATATCTTATTGATGCTTGTGCTATGAGACACGTTTACGTTTTTGTCCTTCTCGTCATATTCTTCCAAAGCTATCACTCCAAGAACCTCCGCACAAAACGCTTTTTGGTTCTATGTATTTTGGTGGCTTTGGCATTTCAATAGATGATTACGCGGGTCACCACATCTAAAGCATTTTCTATCATTTTTACCGTTTTTGTCGTCTCGGCTTCTTTGAAATGTCTTTTTGTCGTTCCGAGGTTGTCTCATAAATTTTCCTCTTCTTTTGAAGAATTTTTTTGAAGTCTCTTACCGCCATGGCGCTTCACTTCTGGAAGTCGGACACTCTTTATCACTAGATTCTTTCCTAGCCTTTAAAGCAAGAGATTTCCTTTTAACTTTTGCTTTGACTATTTCGAAATCTTTCTTAATGACCATTTCATGAACTTTGAGGTTCCCGATAAGTTCATTAAGAGATAGGGACGTTAAGCCTTTCGACTCTTCAATCGCCATGACCTTTGCTCTCCATTTAGGATGTTGTGCCTTAAGAAACATCTTAATAATTCAGTTCTTGATAGAATAACCTTCATTCATGAGCTTTAGACTAGTAATAATATTATTAAATCTTAGCAAGCACTATCATAGATTGTATTCGGAAATGATGAATTATTCATATTGTTGAAACAAAGGTCGATTTATTATCTATGACTTGACTATACCTTGGTGGGTGATTAAGAAGGTCTTACAAAATTTCTTTTGCCGTATTACACATGGAAAATTATTTCATCTTACTTTTATCGGCAAAGAATGATAAAAATCCATTTTGCTTCGTTATTTTTAGCAAGTCTTTTTTTAAGATCATCAGTTTGGTTTTTATTAAAAGGGATAACCTCTATTAATTTGGTTTCCGAATTTTGTTCAATAAGGTTGAAAGTACATTGGTAATAAACATGTCAAAGCTTAGATTTTTTGATTTACCATTATGTCTCGAATCGTTTTTTTTCAATATATAAAACTATCACTTTCAAAAGTGGTGATCTTTCATAGATAGCCCTCTCTTGATATTTGTCGAAATCCATAGATCGATCCAAGCTTTAAAATACAATATATTTTAAAAATCTCTGAGTGACCTTGGCTCACTTAGATACCAATTGTGAAAAACTAGAAGGGGGGGGGGGGTTAAATAGTTTACAGGTTCGTTATACGTTTTAAAAGTTTGCTTTAAAAATATTTAGATTCAAGTTGTATGTTTAACTGATGAAATCAAATATTTATTACTTTTTCATATCAAATTCCCACGTTTATTGCCTTGCTTTATATCACTTTTATATGAATTTGATATTTATTTCAATTATTTTGTGAATTTAGGTAAATTAAGGCAATGGAACGAAAAATGGCGAAAAAGGCGAATTTAGTGCCAATACTAATTTATTTAGTAGAGATACTAAAATCAATGAGTAGCTACTAAATTTCTATCAGGATGTAAGTCAAAATGCAATATGATGAATCAGTACCATCTTCTATTATTATTTAGTAGGGGTACTATATTTTTAATAATTAATGATGCCAAATTAGATGCTTAGAAGATGTTACGGCGTAACAGCCCGCTAGGTTACGCCGTAATCACATATTTAATACGAAGATTTGGATGCTTTGATGACAATCATTTATTTAATACGAAGATTCGGTGCTGACGAAGCTTTACGGTGTAACGTCATATATAGTTACGCCGTAATCATTTATTATGGAAAAGATTTTGATGATTGACTAAGGGTTACGGCGCAACGCGATTATTAATTACGCTGTAACCAAAATATCTCTTAAAGAAGGAAAGTCGCGTCAAGAAGGTTATAGCGTAACCGTGTATTTTGTTACGCCGTAAAATCATAGGGACTAAAGTTGCACAAAATGTATGAAGTTTCAAATATATATATACAAGTTGAACCCTCAGTCCAGGGACTAAACTTGCCAAGTGATTAAAGTATCATTCATAGTATAAATATAAGAATGATTTATCATTCTTGGATATATTCCATTAGGTGGAAAAAAGAAGCCGACAAATAGAAAAGATAAAAGTTGTTGCGTAGCAGTAGGTATAGGGCAAACCCTTCGGGGTTTACCATGGCGTTCGACTAGGGGATCAAGAGCATTAATTTCGCATAACTTGTAATTATACTTCAACTTTTTGTGGTTAATTTAATTTTATTATTTTGGTTTATTGGATCCATCCATATAATTGTTGATGTTATTTTATTAGTTATGTTTTATTATTTTTTTCTTGGCATTTAATTATTTTAATTATCTTATGATTATTATGTTATGATCTCGTTGTTTAATCGTTTTTTATCAAGTTTTATGTTGCATAATCTTAATGTTAGTCTTAGATCTGGATTGCGAGAACGCTAAGTGCAAAGTTACGCACTTCACCTAGATTGTTTCATTCTCAGTAGTAGTTATCTATACATTGGAGGTTCGATGTATACCTATGACATCGATCTCTTGATCTTGGAACTAAAATTAAGTGTTTTGTAGCTTTAGCACCGGTTTAATTTTAATTCAGCTTCGGCCCTTACTCTCGTAAAGAAGTAAGCTTTTACCTTTGTTCAATCACTCTGGTAGAAGGCGCGGACAAGCATTTCAGTCTATATGAGGAATTTTTAAGTTTGCGACATGAATAGACACTAGAGATCATAGTATTTAATTTGCGTTCTTCCTTTTTTTGAACGGCAAGTTTAGTACAAAAACTATGTTAGTGAGTCAGAGTCTCGACGCATCTAAGTGGGTAGAGCCCAACACAGATTTTCACCTAGAAGGAAAACTCAGTGAGGCTCGAACCTAAGACCTCATGATAACAACCTCCCTCAAAGCTCCTTAGGAGACCTCAACTGGCCAACTGAGCTAAGCCCAATTGGTTGCGTTCTTCCTTTCTAGTTGTTCACCACTATTCCAAATCCCTTTTCGACAAGCTAGGCTTACCACCAAAACAACTAGACAATAATCTCAAATACTCAAACATGTTTTCTTTCATGCTTTCTTAGGTAGAATAATAAAATTCAAATTGATGATTAGAGACACCAAACGTTTCTTTGGGTCGACACCGTACTTACCAATCAATCCACTATACACGATAGGGTACATTGCTCTTTAGCGCGTGGAAATGTTAAGGTAGTTAGGGTTTTATAAATGTAAAACTTGACGTAGTTTTATTTAAAAGAAATTACGCATCAAGTTTTTGGCGCCGTTGTCGGGGAACGATTTTTGTTGTTTTTGATTGTTTGATTGATATGTGTGTGTTCGATTGTGCTTGTATGTGTGCTTGAACCTTCTGTTCTTCTCCCTTTTCTGAGTGTTTGCATGATTGATTGACTGTTGTTACGGCGTAACCAAGCATTTGGTTATGGCGTAACGTGTGTGAAATATAAATAAAAAAATCCGTTTCAGACTTGAATATGGTGTGGCTTGGGAGTGCTTGTTACGACATATTTGGGTTTGAAACACCAAAAATAGTTTGGGCATTGCTTGTACCTTAAAATTTTATTCCTGAGTCAAGTAATTGCCATTAATGTATGCTCCTCTTTTTGCTCAGTTTTATTACACATTTAATGCACAGCCTCAGGTTTATTAGTGTGCAGGATAAGCAATTATTTACAGGTTGAGGAGATGTCATAAAGATTGGACATGTGTGAAGATGTCTAAATAAGCCTGTGATGGAGGATAGAGTCAAACTTAACGACTCTTTAAATAAACAAAAGTCATATCCTTTAATTATTTTCTGCATTTAGTTAGTTTTGTATATTTCTTACTTGGTTTTGCAGGTTCTAACAACAAGGAGACAAAATTCAAAGTCACCTTTCCTCGTTATTGTGTGGTAAGATTGCTGCTAATAGCAGCAATTACGGCGTAACCATATGAGTTACGCCGTAACCATTGACATTGCAGCGTAATGCTTTTTATGGTTACGCCGTAACTAGACTTAATTAATAATTTTTGAAATGGTCATCCACATAATTACGTCGTAACCCAATCCTTTGTTACACCGTAATCCCTTCCTGCTAATCATTAAATCGTTTGAAATTTTTACATAAAACCGCTATATATTGGTATATTTGAACTTTGTGGGTATGTTCTCTGGAAAGATCACGAGACTTCACTCGTCCACTTGGGCCACCAAGTGGTTTAAAAGGCTTGTTGCATACGTTAAATGCAACCGTGATTCCTACGAAAGTGAGTTAGGTTTATTTGTATAGTCTTTATTGTAGCTATACAGGTAATGCACAAGAGGAGGTGCTAGGATACTAATCAAGCTGCAAGGGGAAGCATCCGATCCGTCCTAGTTGATTGCTATTCTGGATGATGAAGAATGTTGTTTGTGATGGTTGGATGTTTGCTCATAAGAAGATGACTTGGTAGTCATTTCTTAAAGCTTGTTGTCTTTTCTATATCACCCGTAGCAAATACAGGGGACAGTAATAGGTTTCACTTCTAACCCTTTCTATTTAAATTTTTATGTTATGTTTGACTCAAGTGGGGGAATGGATTAGAAATAAACACCCATTTGATTATACTTGCCTTTATTTTCTAGTTTATTTTGAAAAATGTTTCAATAATTAAATTTGGGACATGTTTTTCATTTACTTAATAGTTAAGAATTATACTGAGCTCACCCTACTTATAATTCAATTGTTTGAGGATAGGCCTTTCGTTTTCCCCTTATTTTTAAATAAATCCAATAAAAATGAGGTGTACAGGTGATGTAGTAGACTTTAGAAACATGCATGGTATTTATTTTTGTGACCACAATATACGCATTGCACCTTAGTGGAAATCGGTGTAGCTGTGTCAAAGGTAATTTTAGATTAACCTCAAAATAGCCTATATCTATGTTATGTTGTTGAATTTTTCACACTGTTTAGTAAACCCCTGTTAAACCTTGTTGCACTCATCTTTAGTGCAAGATACCCCTAGTATAACCTGTTGAGCCTTTCCTTTCATTTTGTAACCCAATATATGTTGTTTCGTTACACCTATCGCCTAGCCTACCCTGTAGTTTCTTAGTCCATGATCGGGGAGTTGCTGGTTAATTTTGGTTTCACTGGTAAAAGTCACGGGTTAGGATAGAGGGTATTTGAAGAAAAGACAGGTTTTGAAGATAGTTGATCTCAAGTGGGGGGACACTCATGTATATATGTGTCTGTATTGTGATTTATTGTATCCTTGTAGTATTTCCGCCTTGTCCAGCTGGCGATAATTTCGTCTTTATTAACGGGTAGTTCATATAAACTCGTACATTTCTATCTCTCCTTTCTATTATAAGTCTATTTGTACAATGAGGGCATTGTACAACTCAAGTGGGGGAAAGGAGATAGAAATGAGGTATTTGGTGAGATCATGTGCTAATTTGGCCCAAATTTTCAAATTTTTTAGCACATAATCATTGATGATGAAGACCGAGTTAATGCACTTCACTATATTTCATACGCATTAAATCGTGTATTATGAAGACCCCTTGACTTTTGACCCTTGTTTTTACCTTATGGGATTTGAATGTGACTAGTGACGGGGAGATTGTGAACTTAGAAAACTATTTGTTTTGTGTTTTTATTTAACAACAATTAAATGTGCATCCATGTTTTTATCATACACTTTTATATGCTCTATACTAACGCTGGTTTTGTCGAATAAGGGAAGTGAGCAATCATACATGTCTCATCCGTCGTTACGGATATGTATGTGTGCTTTTGTCACCCTTATTGGTGTAACGCTTTTGGTGAAAGATTGTTTGAATGATCAAAACCCTGTAAGCCTTTGTGTTATGTTAACCCATTAGCCTTTTTGAACAGTTACATCTAGACTCTAGTGGTGAAGCTTAGTATCCTGGCCAAGCTTATGATAGAATAATCACCGTGACTGAGCATTTGAGTGATAACCCAAAAATGAAACACATAGATTAGTGAGAGTATGGGTGTGATTTGTTTTTTCTTTCGTGAGGTGCTCGTTTGGATTTTTCTAGCATAGGTAATTTTTAACTTCATATCTTCCTGGATAACTAGGGGGATATCTTTTTAAGAATTATTTAAAAGGTTCTACTTGAGGGCAAGTAGAAGTCAAGTGGGGGGATATTTAATGACATCAAATATTTAATACTTTTTCATATCAAATTCCCACGTTTATTGCCTTGCTTTATATCACTTTTATATAAATTCGATATTTATTTCAATTATTTTGTGAATTCAGGTAAATTAGGGCAATGGAACGGAAAATGGCGAAAAAGGCGAATTTAGTGCCAATACTAATTTATTTAGTAGATGTACTAAAATTAATACAGAGCTACTAAATTTCTATAGGATGTAGCTCAAATGCCAATATGAAGAATAGTACCACTACTAAATTTCTACAGGATGTAGCTCAAATGCTTAAAATATGTTACGGCGTAACGGCCCGTTGGGTTACGCCGTAATCACATATTTATTACGAAGATTTGGATGCTTTGATGACAATCATTTATTTAATACGAAGATTCGGTGCTGACGAAGCTTTACGGCGTAACGTCATATATAGTTACGCCGTAATCATTTATTATGGAAAAGATTTCGATGATTGACTAAGGGTTACGGCGCAACGCGATTATTAATTACGCCGTATCCAAAATATCTCTTAAAGAAGGAATGCCGCATCAAGAAGGTTACAGTGTAACCGTGTATTTGGTTATGCCGTAAAATCATAGGGACTAAAGTTGCGCAGAACGTATGAAGTTTTAATTATATATACAAGTTGATCCCTAAGTCGAGGGACTAAACTTGCCAAGTGATTAAAGTATCATTCATAGTTTATAATTTAGAATGATTTTTCATTCTGGGTTATATTCCATTGGTGAAAAAAGAAGCCGACAAATAGAAAAAGAAAGGTTGCAGCGCAACAGTAGGTACTAGGGACAATCCTTCGGGGTTTGCCATTGACGTCTCACCCGAGAGACTAAGGGGATCAGATAGTATTAATTGCACAACTTGCAATTATACTTCAACTTTTTGTGGTCAATTTAATTATATTATTTTGGCTTATTAGATCCATCCATATAATTGTTGATGCTATTTTTATTAGTTATGATTTATTATTTGTTCTTGGCATTTATTTATTTTAATTATCTTATGATCTCGTTGTTTTATCGTTTTCTTTATTAAGTTTTATGTTGCATATTCTTTATGTTAGTCTTAGATCTGGATTGTGAGAACGCTAAGTGCAAAGTTACCCACTTCACCTGGATGTTCTTAATTCTCCAGTCGTAGTATCCATATACATTGGAGGTTCGATGTATACCTATGACATCGATCTCTTAATCTTGGAACTAAAATTAAGTGTTTTGTAGCTTTAGCACCGATTTAATTTTAATTCAGCTTTGGCCCTTACTCTCGTAATGAAGTAAGCTTTTACCTTTGTTCAATCACTCTGGTAGAAGGCGCGACTGGCATTCGAGTCGCGATTGGGTTAACATTTAACCATATGAGGAATTTTAAGATTGCGACACGACATTACACTAGAGATCATAATAATTAATTGTGTTCTTTCTTTCTAGTTGTTTACCACTATTCCAAATCCCTTTTTGACAAGCTAGGCTGACCACTGGTATGTGCTTAATTACACATACCTTTTACCTTTAAAAACGAGCTGAAATAACCAAAAACGGACTTAAAATGCCA
>BQNB010057615.1:0-38135 GCA_026074375.1 Tanacetum coccineum | reverse complement strand
ATTACTCCTGTATTGATTATGACGTTTAAAGGCTAATACCTTTGGGTATTAGCCATTATTATGAAGATTTGAATGTTTGGTTTGTTTATATCGATTACTTAATTTATCGTTGAATGCTTTTTTATGTTTATCAATATACTTGTTTACGTGCTTTTGTATGCGACCTATCATTCAACTGGATCTAGTAATACGGACCAAGGAATCTAGATGCCGGGATGGCTCTCCATATAGTGATTTACACATCTAGATCAATAAGATCACAAATAATGACCTATCTTTGCCTTTAGATTAGTGAGCTTAGTTGGACCGGCAGGTGACCCTTGGGATCAACGAGTACGTTCTTAATTAATTAGTAAAGACTTGGTTAGTGGACTACTAGTGTATAAATTGCCATTAAGCAGTAAGTGGGTAAAGTCTTTATGAGCTAGGGTTTAACAAGATCACCATTGATCTAATCCCTAAGATAGATTAAAAAATTTGTGTCAATTCAATAGAAATAAAAAAGAAAGGGTATGGATAAATGGAAGGATGAAAGAAAGAAAGAAAAAGAATATTAATGATATAAAATTCCAATATGTAAGGTCTATGAGTCATCTCATAAAAAATCTGTGTAATAAAGCATCAATAAGGATTCATCATTAAAAGGATCTGCTCATCGAACAAAAAATAAAGAGCTTCGAGCCAATTAAAGACTAAGTATGACCAAGAACTAAATAGCTCACATTGGGAATTCCGAACTAACCATTATTAAGAAGGGCGCAGGGGAACGATGGAACCTGTTGTGAACTCAAAAGATTCTAGTGAGAATGAAATTCGAATGATTTCATTGATCGGGATGGCGGAGCCTTTTTTTTGAAGAAGTAATACATCACATGGGGTTTATAACACATACCCCTACACTTGAGCTTTTACATGCTCGATATTTACAATCTAACTATTGACCCGATTTGAGGTGGATCAAAATAACATGGATATCATTTGACAAACATATGGGGGTATTGACTTAACTTTTCTTCTCCATTCTTCTGCGAAATAAATATTACCATGAATCCTAATCGTCCCAAAACTGTATTTACAAGGATAAGGACTCAGCAACCGTGTACTCAAATAATTAACTTGGTTATCACAATGGATTTGATCTAGATTAAATGAAATCCATGAGTCAGCAGATTACTTATTAAATACATGTATATCTAATATCTAAATTATATTATACCTGAATTAAATTCTAAATCTTTAATTTGAATTTATTTTTATTTGCGAGGAGCTGGATGAGAAGAAACTCTCACGTCCAGTTCTGTAGTAGAGATGGAATTCAAAACAAACCATCAACTATAACCCCAAAAGAACCAGATTCCATAAACAACATAGAGGAAGAATGTAGGGAATATCTTATCGAGGTAATACTATTTGTTTTAGTAAATACGCTCTTCAGGCACTTGAACCCGCTTGGATCACATCTAGGCAAATAGAAGCAGGTCGACGAGCAATGACATGAAATGCACGTCGTGGTGGAAAAATATGGGTTCGTATATTTCCAGATAAACTAGTTACAGTAAGACCCGCAGAAACACGTATGGGTTCAGGTAAAGGCTCTCCCGAATATTGGGTAGCTGTTGTTAAGCCTGGTCGAATTCTTTATGAAATGGGTGGAGTAACAGAAAATATAGCCCGAAGGGCTATTTCAATAGCAGCGTCCAAAATGCCTATACGAGCTCAATTTATGATTTCGGGCTAAAAAAGAAATAGGCTTTAATTAAAAATAGCAGATGCAAGTTTCTTTTTTTTCACAAATAATATTTCTTTTTTTCTTTGACCCTTGTATTGTAAAAACAGATAAAAAAATGATATGATTCAACCTCGGACCCATTTGAAATGAGTAGGGCTAGTGTTTTTACAAGAAATCTCTAGCCAACCTTCCTGCCTTTAGGAGGGGAACAACAGTTGGAAACGGCTGCTAATACCCCGTAGGCTGAGGAGCAAAAGGAGGAATCCGCCCGAGGAGGGGCTCGCGTCTGATTAGCTAGAGCTGTAATTGTACGTACTCGTAAAGAACTTAAACGTGAATAACGGTTATGATATTTCGATATGATGACAATGACTGCAGTCGTGATTTGATCAAGATGGAAATCCAAAAGGAACTCGAGTTTTTGGTGCGATTGCCGAGAATTGAGACAGTTCAATTTACTAATATAAGTTTCATTAGCTCCCGAGGTATTATAAAATGAGACCACGTGATATGGTTTTTGTAGGGTATTTGTTATTGATTTAGTATTTGATTCATTTAGTAGATTTTGTATCAGTATATTCCTTTCTATTTTCATATTCGTATTACAAATTACGAAAATAATATATAAGAAATATCCATGTTGATTATTTCAAAATTTGGAGGCCCTATAATTTTGTTAATCATGGGTTGTGATTACTATTGCTGTCTATTAATAACCTCTATACGAAATGCCGATATGTATAGAAAAAGCGTGGTTCGAGTAGCATCTACTAATATCAGCGAAAGTATTGTGAAAATACTTTTACGAGAGGGTTTTATCGAAAACGTGAGAAAACATCGAGAAAACAACAAATATTTTTTGGTTTTAACCCTACGACATAGAAGGAATAGGAAAAGCGCTTATAGAAATCTTTTAAATTTAAAACGGATCAGTCGGCCGGGTCTACGAATCTATTCTAACTATCAAAGAATTCCTAGAATTTTAGGTGGGATGGGTGTTGTAATTCTTTCTACATCTCGGGGTATGAGGACAGGACCGAGAGGCTCGACTAGAAAGAATAGGCGGAGAAATTTTGTGTTATATATGGTAATCTTTCTAATATCCAAATTGAATATGAAACTTCTTATTTGTGAAAAACAAAAGAGAAGTGGGTTGTCTAATAGGGTTCTTCCTCCACTAGTTAATACTTCAAGGGGGTTTTGCCTGGAATGAAAGAACAAAAATGGATTCATGAAGGTTTAATTACTGAATCGCTTCCCAACGGTATGTTCCGGGTTCGTTTAGATAATGAAGATATGATTCTAGGTTATGTTTCAGGAAAGATCCGACGTAGTTTTATACGGATACTGCCAGGCGATAGAGTCAAAATTGAAGTAAGTCGGTATGATTCAACCAGAGGTCGTATAATTTATCGACTCCGCAACAAAGATTCGAAAGATTAGGTGTTTCCCTATTTATTTCGTAGGAATACCATTAAAAATTGAAAATTTCAAGAAACTTATTTTCTTCCAAGAAGTAGATTCAAAATTAAAGTAAGGAGTGGCAAATATGAAAATAAGAGCTTCCGTTCGTAAAATTTGTGAAAAGTGTCGACTTATACGTCGTAGGGGACGAATAATCGTAATTTGTTCTAAACCAAGACTTATACAAAGACAAGGATATAAGTGACCTGATATAAATAGGGATCTGTTTTGACATGAAATGGGATATATCCATTTATCTATGACTCAAATTTTGAGACCGATAAAATATGGCAAAAGCTATACCGAAAAAGGGTTCACGTGGACTTATTGGTTCTACGTATGTGTACACGTAAAACACCAAAGGGGGTTATTCATATTCAAGCAAAGTTTCCAATAATACCATTGTGACTGGTACAGATGAACGGGGGCGGGTGTTCTTGGTCCTCTGCCCGGTTACTTGTGGCTTCCGAGTTCAAGAAGAGGGGACGCCAATTTGCTGCTCAATACCGCAGCGGCAAATTGCTATTCGGGCAGTGTAGACAAGGTATGCATACGAGCAGAAGTCATGTTAAAGGTCGGTCTCGAAGAGACGCCTTGCATTACGAGCTTATTCGCAGAAGTGGTCATTACCTATTTAACTTTCGTACGGGATGTACTCCTATGCCAACATAATTGGCTGTAGTCCCCCGAAAAAAAGACGTGTATAAAAAAAAATGGGAAGGATATTCAGATATTTCAATAGCAAGAGAAATAAATGATTCAATGATCTGATCAAATAAAATAATATTATTATGGTTCGAGAGAAAATAACAGTATCTACGCGCTTTATTCAGTGGAAGTTTGTGAAAGGTGCAGCAGACAGAATAGGCATTGCGATGCGAAGAGCTTTGCTTGGAGAAATCGAAGGAACATGTATCACACGCGCAAAATTTGAGAAAATATGATTTTGCGGAGAAACGTATTGGAGAGTTACCGTATCGTTCTGGCCGCTTCCTCCGCTAGTCGATCTAGCCGCACGTTCACGATGTATTTCATGATCTCTTTTGAGGGGAATACCATTATCGAGTCCATTGAATGGTCGCATCTTATCTTTTCTGATCATATTCAGCCTATATATTCTTTGTCCGTGGAATCTGAATCCATTCTGGATCGAGACAAGCGAGAGAGTCATGAGAAACAAAGTCTAATCTTTGTGACAGATTCTTCTGAGGAATAATCACCCAGAGACGTGAGGCTACCTGGGACAGACCGAAGAGTCTATGCGAGCTAGTTATCCTCATTTTCCTTTGTCTATTTCGGTATTTTCGTTCTCGTTCATCATCCATAGTCACTATCTGAGTAGGCTTCTAGGTCAAATGATGACACTCTAGGATACCAAAGGCCCAATTTGGGTTTGCATTTGAGGTACCTAAAGATTCTCTTCACAACATTGAGATGGGAGGTCTTTGGAGTTACCTGAAACCTTGAGCAAGCACAGTGTAAAACAAATTTATTTAAATGTTAGAAATTATAAAAATGAAACATGTGACAATTATGAAAATTATGTAAGATTAAAATACATTATGTTATACAAGAAAAATAATTAATAATTATATATATATAATTATGCCGAAATAATATGTATTTATTTAATTATACTTTACAAATTAAATATAAAATAAATATGGATAATGACAAAATAATTATGCAAGTTTTATAATCTGATTTAACCTCTTTTTGAAAGCCCATAACTCGGCCAAAATCTCTATGTATATCTTTTATACATTTCATTTTGTTAAATCCTAAAAAAAAATCCCGAAAACCCTAAAAACTAAAAGTGGCGGCATAAGAATTTTCTAAGGGAAAGCACGAATTTTCTAAGGTGTTTTGGAGATCAAGGATCGTGGGAAAAATATTGGAAAGATTGTAGAGTGCTTGGTTCAATCGGGGTAATTATTTTGGTTCGAATAACACAACCGAATAGCATAAATTCATAAAATCACCAAGGATCACCAAAGGTATTTTTGTATCTCAATTTTCATCATATTAATTCGTTCTATTCTTAAGAAAAATTATCATGCATGTTATTTTGGTCGAAATAATTAAAACAAGTTCGAAACCCTAATTTTTTGCTAATTATGAAATCGGCATAAAAATTATTTGTACAATTGATTTTATATTTTTATAAGGTTTTTTATATCATATATGACTCAGATAAATTGTTGGAAAAATTTAGGAAGGATTCGAATAATTATTGGGGATTTTTCTTGGTTTGCCGATTTTCGAATAAAAGGAAAAAGGAAATAAAAATGATAAAATAAATTAGGGTTAGGGTTTTGCTATTTTTTCCAGGTGCATTTAATGTCAATGATTGAATAATAATTATTTTTGTGATTGGGAAAAATTAAATTAGGGTTTTGTGAATTAATTAGTTAGCCGAATTGTGATTTAAAAGTATAAGGGGGTGATTTGTAATTTCTGAAACTATGGGGTCTGTTTTAGACATGTTATTATATTTATTTATATTCTCGTATAAATAAGTTAAGGGGGTATAAAGTCATATTGATATTATTTTGGTTAAAATGGGTTAATTACATATAAATAAGTAATTAGAAATTAACTTAATTAAAAATGAGGGACTGAAATTGTAAATTCTGAAAAATATAAGGTTTGGTTAGTATTTAATGTATAAAGTATGATTTTGTCATATTTGAATCTATAAGGGCTGGTTATGTAATTATGGATAATTAAAGATATTGTTTAAATAATTAATTAACAAAAAGGGCTAAATATGTAAATTGTATAAATTAAGGGTTTGACTTGTAAATACAGAAAATGGAAGGTATAATCTGAATAAAATGTGAAACTTTGATATTTACACTTTTAACCTTGAAAATTGTTGATTTTGCATATTAAACCCTAAAATATAGAAAGTTGTCATATTTAACCCTAAACTTGTAAGGTTGGCATATTAAGTCCCTAAGCTATTTAAAATACTTAATAGAATCTCAAATGATGAATATTACTAAAAATGGAAAGTTACTAAAAATAGAAAGTTACTAAAAATAGAAAGTTACTAAAAATGGAAAGTTACTAAAAATGGAAAGTTACTAAAAATGGAAAGTTACTAAAAATGGAAAGTTACTAAAAATGGAAAGTATAACTTAAATGAATGGTTTGTAATTCGAATTCATCATTTCTTTAGGTTCGGTCAAGAGGGAGTGATTTTGATATTCCTGTGGTGTTTTCTTTGAGTATTGCTTTGCTTCGGAATAAGGTACAGATATTCTGACCTTATCGTTAAGGTTTCTCATGACATATTCCTTATCTTGATACTTATGTGATTTGTACATTTGCTCTGAGCTTTTTTTTTGGTTCTCTTATGACGATCTGTTATTATTGTTCTATTTGAAACCCTTCTTATATGCTACCTTGGTATTGAACCTTTGACATTGAACCTTTGCTATTATCCATTTGATATGACTTTGCTTTGAACCCTTCAGTTTGAGACCCAAGCCACTATTTGTTTCCTAGCCATGAAGGTAACATGGCCGTGTCATTGATGCACCTTTGGCATGACTCATGTGTGAGTGAGTGATTTCTCATACCGTCCCCCATTTGATATTATATGCGTATTGTGAAGATTATTTTTTTTAAGGGGCGTATGGATGCATCCTATATTTGTTTTGTATTCGATGGATTATGACATTATGATATTTGGATATTTGGTGACTGATGTTTGGGTGCATTCCACGTCTTTCACAATTTGGAGCTCATGACTCCATGGTTACTATGATATGATTTGTTTGGGCTTGGTAATTGGACTTCATTTGATTTGATTTTCTGATTCATCTTACCTTACACTATGAATTGACTTCTGATTTGTCTTACCTTATATTTATATTCCTTTGATCATGTCTTGTGATATCCTTTGCACCTTATATCGTATCCTTTGACTTTCTGATATCTTTTGCGTTCGATTATATATATCTGTTCACTGGGCTTTGTAAGCTCAGCCGCACTTTCTTTTCCTGCGGCAGGTATCTAAGCTAGGAGCTGGGGTTGCTTTCAGGATATGAGTGCTGAGTGTGGACCTACCCTAGAGATCTTAGTTTTGATATATGATTTGTTACGTTTCGAGACATTCGTTATTTTGGTTATTTCGTTTGGATATGTCTGTCCTTTAAGAACTTATGTACCTTAAGTCATGTTGACTTATTTTCCTTTGGTTATTTATTTAAGACTTCCGTTGTTTATGCTTGTGTTATGATTATGTATGCCTTTGATGTCACACCATATTTGTAATACTTCTACCCTTTTGGGTCGGGGCGTTACAGAACCACTATAAATCATCGTGTCCGGTTTGCATTTCTCTTTACTTATCTCTTTACATTTATACTCGCATTTATCGCTTTATATTTATACTTGCATTATCTAGATAATCTCGTGATGTGTTTCTTATATAGTTTTGATCATGTTTGTGTCGCGGATGGATGTGAACATTGTGTTTTGGTTTGTATTGTTGTGATATGATTTGATAAAACATGTACAGTTGGTATAGAACTAATATGAGCACTCTTCATATTATATCAAGCTTGATCGATAATTTGATACGAAATATTTTAAGTTTTTAAAAGGAAAACGTATTCACCCCCCTCTACGATTTTCACAATTGGTATCAAGTGCCACGTCACTCTAATTTTCAAAACAAATGGTTTTAAAAATTGAGTACGATTCATGTATCAAATTACCCATGAAGGATGATTAAATGTTAAAAGTGTTTTGTTGCTTAACTTGTATGAGTTTTGTAGTTAAATACACTAATTATACTAGCTTGAGATAAAAATGATGCTTAAAATCTCTCTCTCTCTCTCTCTCTCTCTCTCTCTCTATATATATATATATATATATATATATATATATATATATATATATATATATAACAAGTTAGGTCACCCGCGCTCTGCTGCGGGATGTTTGGCGGCCGGTGTTTTCGGTTGGACGTGTTAGAAAGTATGTTTTTGTAATAAAAAAAAATTAACGGTCGTTAAGCAACGACCGATTTAAAGCACTGTTTTTGGTGCTTCTAAAAAAAAAAATAACGGTCGACGCTAGTGGGAAATGGGTTTTTATAAAATAAAAAAAATGAGGGCAGTTTTTCGTAAATTTAACACAATATGCGAGGGGGTATTTCGTAAATATTTGAGGGGCTATTTCGTAAATAAAAAAAGGAACGGGTCGGGGCGGACTGGGTCGGGTCGACCGGACAAATACGATAACTCAGAAAGTGTGAGTGAAAATTTTGGAAAAAAAAAGCCAAAAAAACAATTAAGTTTTTTTTTTTAAATGTTACGGCATTCATAAAAAAAACAGACGATGACTAATGTGCGAGAGAGTATTTAAAAAAGAAAATAAATTTTTTTTTTCTAAAGAAAAACAAAAACCGATCGGACCGGTAGGGTTGAGCCGGCATATTAAATGCACCACCGGTAAAAAAGGTAAATTTTATCTTAAAATTTTTTTGAGAAAAAAATTTACTTTAATAATTTTTGAGGAAAAAAAAGGAGAAAAATAAAATGGTTAAAAAAAAAACTAAACTGTTAAGAAAAAAATATTCATAAAAAAACAGACCGATGGTTCCGACAGTGCGAGAGGGTATTCCGAGGAAAAAAAAAAGGAAAATTTTATTTTAAAAATTTTTGAGGGAAAAAAAGAACGGGACGCTTAGCGGAGCGCGATGTTTGAGGAAACTTAAAGTTTTATTCATAAAAAAAACAGACCGATGATTTAAACAGCGCGAGAGGGTATTCCGAGGGGAAAAAAGTAAAGTTTTATTTTAAATTTTTTTTGAGAAAAAAAAAGGTTAAAAAAAAGGTAAAATAAAAAAGGCAATGTAAAGAAGAAAAAAAGAAAAAAAAAAGACTCATTAAATACCGGGTCAAAAAAGTCGGGTTGCATTAAATTTTTGGCGGGCCGGTAGGCTGCCTTTTGTATATATATAGTAATAAACAAAATTTTTTTTGAAACTTGCCATGTCATTTAAGCCATGTTGGCACTTTTTCCACATCACTAATGCCACTTTAACTATTCCACGTCATGTATAACAATTGATTTCTTCCAACCATTTAATCTACAGTGTTTGACTTTCCACCCTCATTCATTATCAACGACAATTATGCAAGATTACCATTTGTGATATTAATTAACATCCAATTGTTCATCTCAAATTTCTACCTTTCCTAATCTGAAATATGTACAAGGTATAATTGACATTTATACAAGGTATAATTCAATTGCTTTTTTTCTTTACAAGTTGTTAGACCTCAATTTGATGGTCTGTGTATTTTTGGTTGTTACACATGATCTTTTCAATATTTACAGTTCAAAATCAATATGAAATCGAATTGACTGAGGGTATAATTCACAGTTAATTTAAATTTGAAAGATATGGTTAGTATTTTCTTCAAATTATTTTTAATCTTATAAATATAAATCGGTTATGATTTATGGTTTATAATCAACAACATCGTATTTTCTTCAATTGATTATTATAATCAATATGTTTAAGGATATGAATGATATGCTAATGATTCATATGTTACTCAGATTTTATCTTTCAAAATACTATTTTTCGATCCAAATTTAAGTTTCTAAGTTAACTGCTATTTATTCAATTTTATTCTCACAATTAGAAATTGATTTACTTTTGGTGTTTTCAATAAATGGTGTGGGTTTTGGGATATATAATGCTACTACTGATAACAAGAGGCGATAAATTGATTCACCCTTTTTGGGTCTATGTTAACTGTTAGATTTTATAAGTTAAGGAATGGTGGAAACGGATTATCATATATGAGAAATCTTACATATTCTAACTGTTCACAGAAGGTAAATTTCAAAGTTTTATAGTGTAATCTACATACTAAAGTAGTTATTTGAGATTGCTTATCAAAACTGATTAATTGCCACAAAATGGGTTGTTTAGTGATTGATATCACAAAATGGCTTGGGCTTTGACGCGATACCTTCGGTGTAGTAACGCCACCTTGGCGCCATACCAAGTGGGATTGGCATGGGTTCACCGCCACCACACCTTGCTCTCTAAACTTGATGCGAATGTAGCATTGCTTGCAATAGTTATGATACCAATATGATGAAACATGGTTGGCAAGAATGTTAAGATGGACTCAATATAAAAGTTTTTAGCATGTAATATTTTTTTACCAATCCACTTTAAAAGATTATTCTACTATCGATTAGAGTGGGGTTAGTAGGTGATTAAATATATGTTGGGTTACTTAGATTTTGGTGCAATTCGGTCCGGTGGGTCTGACTTAATTTGCTTACAATATAGTGAAAACATGTTGCAAATGAGTTATTAGAAAGGATATTTTTTTGTCTAATGTTAATATTGGAAGCATTCTCCTGTGCCAAAAATTCTACTCCCTTGGATATTGTTGATGATTATCTTTGTTGTTTTGAATGACACGTGTGACGTGCATGCTACTCTACAAGGCTGAGAAGGAGGTTATTGATGTTTCTTTTATGTTTGCCAAAGGGTATTGCTCGAGCATATGCATCAGATGGTGTAAAATTGAGTTGGGGCTTGTGCGACTGACAATTAAGGACTTTGCATTTAGCTTGTGCTTATGTTTTCATACTAATTGTCTTTCCTTGAATTAGCCGATACATTTTCTTATCTGATTCTCGTGAATATAACATGTTAATCCTTTTTTTCATATTTTAGGTTCATGCTTTTCGGGATTTATTATTTTTTCTTAAATACCATGGGCAGGATAATGGTGTCCTAACTCCTAAGGTGAGATCCAAAAATCAGGTAAATAATTTACTACTATGATCATTGCTAATAAATCCTATTGTAAGATTATAGTTCTTTTAATTGTAATTACTATTTATAGATAATTTTCAATCTTAGCAGATAAGGTGTTTAAGAGGCAGGTTGGTGACTCATTTTACATGTGTATCGAAGTTAATCTAATCATGTCTAAAGTTCTTTATCAACCACTCCCAAACCACAGAAGTTATCATTATAGTCACTGTTTTATGCTAGATAGTTGTATAGGCTATAAAATGCAAATAACCATTATTTACTTAATGGGTGATTACATCTAATCCTGAGAATATCCTTTTTCATTTTTTAAGTTATACTCGAGCAAATTATTTTTACTAATCTGAACGACTTTGTTAATACCGTTATTGTTTAGCTTACTTTATTTTTTATATTATTCAATTTGCAGTGTGGGTCATGTGAATTTCATTCACGGCATATGCAATAAATGAGAGTTGAAGTTATGCTCTACATATTACAAGTAGATCAAGTGGATTTTACAATGCTGGTGTACACTTTGAAATCGTTACAACAGTTCATTTGAACTGTAGTGTAGTTCCCAATAAATACGTTTGCAAAGATTGACTTGAAGAGAGTATACATATATAAGTAAACACTATAAACACATTCGTTGTAAAAAATTGCAATTGAAATATGATTAGCAATGCTTATTTTATTTTATACTCTATTTGTTTTTATATCGCAGTGAAACAATATATGAATACTTTTTAATTATTTCATTTGCTTTACATTTAAGTTCGACATTTAAATTGTTTTTTAGAATCATATATCTGTCTTTAGTTTATGTTCATATAAACAACTTATTATTAGATACCCGTGATTTGTCACAGGTTTATAAGCTAGTAAGTGTTATATATTCGATATCAAGTTCAGAAAGTTGTACACCTTTCCGCAAAGTGACTAAATAATTTTGTACAAAAAATAGAAAATTTAAGTGTCAGATGTCGGCCCCCTTAAGTACATGGGCGGCCCCCTTATCTCCTGGCCGCCCCCCCTTATCAATCAGGGGGCCGCCTGTCTGATTCGACAGATTTTTAGAAACTTTGAAAATCAAAATAAAATCAACCGTAAGTCCGTTGAAGTCGTGTCACCCGCTATTTTAAAGATAATTGAGTCTACTTTCATATAATAACACTTTCAAGTATTGAAAATAGACTTAAGTTGGTCAGAAATACAAACTACTACTTATTGTCCAAAACGTTGAGTTTTGTTTTAACGTAAAACTTGTATTTTATCTTTTTTTTCGAGTCGGACATTTCTAGTCGGTATATCTTTGAAAAATGATGTAATTAACTATTTAAAAATATATTAAACTTGGTTAGTTTTTAAAAATGGGGAGGAAACTAATTCGTTTTCAAACAAAACGAGCTAAGTATATATTGTTGACGACAAGTACTTTTGTGTGTTGTGATATATGATTATTCCTTGTGTGTGTGTCTTAATATAGTTAGTTAAACTCTTACGCGCTTGTTACATTCCGTTGTTAAGCTATCTGGAAACATATGTGTAATATATGTCTTGTAAGTTGTTTGTTATTAGTTTTTATGATAACGCACTAGTAAATCTTATGCTAGATTTCTTGTACTAAGTTGCGAAATTGTTTTGCATTGCATATAGGAAAAGATCAATTTATTTAAAAATGTTATATCAACATCTTGTAAACCTTATTAAACATAATAACTCACTTAGGATTAAGAGCTACGTAAGTGTTGGAAACACAAAAAGTGTCGGTCACTTCCAAGTTGTAATAGGTCTTAGCTCGTAGTTTATGTAATGATTAGATTAGTAATCTAGTCCGGCCCAAGACCCATGGGAAGCCCATCATAGCTCATGGGCCGGCCTATAGGACATATATATACACCTCTCCATGCCTTGGAGAGGTGGTTGGTTGTTTCATATTTTCCATATAGTAATAACATCATCCATTCCACCACTTTCTCTCTCTAAACATCACAACCCTCATCTCTCTCTCTTGTTCTTGGTTTGGATCATAAGATTACATGTTTCTTCAATTGGTATCAAGAGCCATGGAGTGGTGTGTTTAGTTTTTGTGTTTGTCTTGTGATTTGTGTTCAAAATCTTTATAAAGAACAAATTTTTGATTCAAAATTTTTTTTTGGCTTAAAAACCTTAAAGTTTTCATTTTTATTGTTCCTATAGGGTTAGTAACACTAGTTGTACAAGAATTTTTGCTAAAAACCATTCAAAAATATGTCTTTTTGAGTTTTGAAAATTTGAGTTTCGTAGTAGTTGGAACCGAACGAGCTCAACCGAACAAGATAGCCGAACGAGATAACTCTTAGTTTGAACCGAACGAGCTAAATTCAAGCATAACCGAACGAGTGTTTTCATAGTCTGAACCGAACGAAGGTATTCTCAAGCATAACCGAACGAGTGGTTTCATACGTGAACCGAACGAGTTTAGACTTGTTGAACCAAACGAGTTTAGATTTATTGAACCGAACGAGTTTAGTTTACTTGAACCGAACGAGTTTAGACTTGGTTAACCGAACGAGTTTAGACTACCTGAACCGAACGAGTGTTTCTTACTTGAACCGAACGAGTTTAGACTTGGTGAACCGAACGAGTTTAGACTACCTGAACCGAACGAGTGTTTCTAACTTGAACCATCCATTTAAGACACGTTAACTCAAAGTTCTAAATTATACGTTTATTCTTTGACTTGTAAAATCCCGTGAAACAACACTTGTTTTCCCGGTTTTGTCGAGAATTGTAAAATCCGTGTAGTTTCATTTTTTCAAGACTCAACAATCACCATAACCAAAAAACAATTTCTTTCTACCACCGATCGATCAATTTGTAATCTTTTTTGATACCACATAATGACGACTCTTGACGATAAGTCATTCTTTCAGGAGGGTAGAGGAAAACAAACCACCAATGCTTGAAAAACACTTGTATGATTCTTGGAAGAGCCGAATAGAACTGTATATGTTGAATAGACCTCATGGAAGAATGATTTTTGCCTCTGTTGAAAAAGGACCACTCGTTTGGCCGTCAATCACTATAGATGGAGCAACAAGGCTTAAGAAATATATTGAACTGACTCCCGCTGAAGCCATTCAAGCTGATTGTGACATCAAAGCAATAAACATCATTCTCCAAGGCCTTCCAACTGAAATTTATGCTCTTGTGAGTCAACATCGTGTTGCAAAAGATCTTTGGGAGAAGATTAAACTGCTAATGCAAGGAACGTCGTTAACAAAACAAGAACGAGAATGCAAGCTGTATGATGAATTCGATAAGTTCACTTACAAGAAAGGAGAGTCGTTACATGAGTACTACTTGAGGTTCACTCTGTTACTCAATGATATGAACATCTACAAGATGCCATTGGAGCAATTTCAAGTTAACACCAAGTTTTTAAACACTCTTCCTGATGAATGGAGCAAATTTGTTACTGATGTTAAATTGGTCAAAGACTTGCATACTACCAATGTTGATCAGCTTCATGCTTACCTGCAACAACACGAAAGACATGCAAATGAAGTTCGTTTGATGCATGAACGTAACTCCGATCCTCTTGCTTTAGTTGCATCTCACCAATTACCTCCGTCAACTTATCAATCTCATCTACACACTCTCCCGAACTCTCAACTTCAACATCATGTTTCACCATATCCGTCTTCACAGTTTGTAACACCTTATCAGACTCAACAATTCACAACCAGTCAATCAACACCTCTTTCAATCACTTATCCATCAAATGAGTACCAATCCTCAGTTCACCACAACGTTTATTCTCCACAATCATCCATCCCACAATTGGAATATGCTCCCACAACTTACCAACATCAACAATCTGAATTTTCCCAACCAGACTCCGGTCTAATTGTTCCAGTGTTCCAGAAAGGGGATGATCCAATTGATGCGATCAATCACATGATGTCATTCTTAACTGCTGTTGTCACATCCCGGTATCCTACTACCAACAATCAGCTAAGGACTTCATCAAACCCTCGTCAACAAGCTACCATCTATGATGGAAAAGTAACTGTGCAACCTGTTCAGGGGAGACAAACTACTTATGCTGCTGGAACAACGAGAAAATACACACCTGGAGCAAGTGGAAGCAACACATGGAAACAACGGACTGTCATCTGTTACAATTGCAAAAGGGAGGGTCATATTGCCAAGCAATGTACTAATCCCAAGAGAAAAAGAGATGAAACGTGGTTCAATGATAAAGTGTTGCTAGTTCAAGCTCAAGCAAGTGGTCAAGTTTTAACAGAATAAGAAATAGCATTTTTTGGCAGATCCAGGACTTCCTGACACTCAAACCTCTCAGACTGTTATTACCCACAATGCTGCTTATCAAGCCGATGATCTGGATGCCTATGACTCTGATTGTGATGAACTCAACTCAGCCAAGATTGCTCTCATGGCGAATTTATCCAGGATTGGCTTAGATGCACTCACTGAGGTACACAATCCAGATAATCTGACCTATGATTTAATCAATCAAAGTGAGCAGATAATGACGTCTTCTGAACAGTCTAATGATGTGAATCAGACAGAAACTGAAATAACCAGTGATAGCAATATCATTCATTATTCTCAATATCTGAGTGAAACACAACAGGAAACTGTCCAGAATTCTAACTCTTCTGCTCAACAAGATGTCCTGATATTATCTATGTTTGAACAATTAAATACCCAAGTGATGCATTGCACAAATGTTAATCTGTAATATAAAAGTGCCAATAAAGCTTTGACTACTGAGCTTGACAGA
This sequence comes from Tanacetum coccineum, assembly GCA_026074375.1. Lineage (NCBI taxonomy): Eukaryota > Viridiplantae > Streptophyta > Magnoliopsida > Asterales > Asteraceae > Tanacetum > Tanacetum coccineum. Next base: position 22,340 of record BQNB010057615.1, on the reverse strand, counting down.
TATAAAGAAGAGGTTAAAGATTTGAAAGAAATGCAAAATGTTGAAAACAGTTTTTCAGGATCAAATAAACAGTATGCCGAGATTATACGTCTTAAGCAAACTCTTTCTGAGCAAGTGCAAGAAAATGATTCTTTAATGAAAACAGTTTCTGATCTCAAAAAGGATTTAAAAATGGAAGAAAACAGAAATACTGATAGAGAAATTGCTTTAGAAAAGAAAATTAAGCAACTTGATAATATCATTTATAAAAGAGGTCAATCTGCGCAAACTGTTCATATGATGACTAAATCCAAAATTTGTTATGATCATTCCACGAAACAAGCTATCGGTTTTGAAAAACCTTTCTATCTGAAGAAAGTTTGGGAGTCAAAGCCAAAACTGTATGAAGGGAATGTCATTCTTAAAATTGATGCTATTGTGATTCCTGATTCTGATGAGACATTAATGCTTTATGAAGAGAGTCGTTCAAAAATGCTTTTGAAAGAACAAGATCCAATGGTTGTAAAACATAAAGTGAACACTAAACCCATTAATTATGCTATTCTTAATAACGATTACAACAAACGATTTGTTCGACAATCTGATTTATATAGTGAACATGCCTATTGGAAAGCGACTTCGGTCCCACCTTTAGACCCATCTCCTTCTTCCACAACCAACAAAGTTGAGGTTCCAAAAGAACTTCCTAAAGTAAGTATGGTGAATACTAGCTTGAAAGAGCTTAAACGCCATCTTACTGGCTTTGATCAGGTTGTCAAAGAAAGAACCACTGCCACAGCTATCACTGAGGGCACGTGGGGGTTTGAACATACAAAGGCTTGTTTTCGAGATGAAATCATTCCGTTTATAAAAGAATTAAAAGATATCTTCAATAACTTCAATCAATACTTGGTTGAAGAACTTGCCGATGTCCAAAAAGTCTTTATCAATGGAACAGGCTTTTCGAACAACATCGTCTTGGAGGTCCAAACTTTCAAAGGTTAAAAATAAATTCAAGTTTTTGAGTGAAAAGAACGACTCTTGGGCACAAGCCATTGATAATGAATTGTAAAAACTGTTAGTGAATTTGTCTGTGAATGAAGGTTGTGAAACTGTGAATGAATGTAAAGGTGTTCTCGAACATCAAGACAGAGCTTCTCAATAAATAGGAATTTGTGATAAAGAAACTAACGATAAACTATTGTAAGAGATTTACGACTCTAGAAAAACATTGCATCACTTGGAAGTTGATATCTCAACATAATCATGAAATTTTTCAACAAAGAAAAACAGTGTTTTAATCAAAAAAGCTCCAAGTTTTACTCAGTTGTTTGAATAAGTGAATATAGAGCTCAGTCTCAAGCAAAGAACACAATCATGAGTCAAGTTGCAAGAGCAAATTAAGTCCTTAAATGGAAATGTAGATCATATTACAAGTCAAAATGTGACATGGATGAAATTTTGATGACTCTTAACATTGAATTTGAACATAGAGGGACAAAACTTGTTACTGAGAATGAGCAATTAAACAACTATAAACAACTTTATGACTTGATTTAAACCCAAAACGGATTCAATCAAAAGAACAATGTGATATCGTCAATTACACAAGTCAATAATGAAAGTCCTGGGGAAATTTCTGATTTTAAATGCAAAACTTCAGGAACAAGTGTTTGGGCCATAGCAACCCTAAAAAATGATTAACAGAAACTTAAAAGGAAAAGCTTAGATAAGTGATGCTACTGAGACCCACTCTGTTTATCAAAACTGTCTAAGAATATGGCACCAAACGACGCCCAAAATAGTTTAGAATAAAAGGACTGCTCACGAACCTCGTATATTAAGCATACCCCCGGAAGAAGCTTTGGTCCTTAGGGATAAGTTCGAACATGTAAAAGCGAATTACCCTCAAGAATCACTTTTAGAGTCTGCCTTTAGTATAACCAAAGTCCTCAGGATTTGCTTATCACACATAAGTAGATCTTCCCTAGCATCAACAATTTGGTCCTCAAATTAGTTGAAGGTCATACCGAGGAAAAAGGACAAATAGTTAGGTTTGCGAATCACTCACAATCCACTAAGAAAACACACAAAAACAGACTCGACTTCAAACAATAGTTTTCTAACACGTGTGTTTGCATTCTACAGGAGTAAGACATATCTATACTAGTGCTAGCGGTATCACAGCCATTTCAGGCAATACCAGGAATGAAAGGATTCTGCAAACACCCAAATAGGTATTTGAATAATAAAGTAGAAGCTCACCCTAGGAACTAGTAATTTAAAACTAGTCTTTGAATAAAAGGAATGGTACTAATTAGAAAGTTAACTGGATCTGCGTCTTGACAGAAAATCTAAGACACAAGATAATTCTGATTATGTCTTTATTAACAGTGATTGATTGCAATGTTCTTCTGATAATTTGATGTGTTTTTCTAACTCTAATGAATGATGTGAAAATCTCGGTGCTAAGCCTAAAAAGAGTAAATCCAAGAAAGATATTTGAAAACCAACAGGAAAAGTGATCACATCAGAAGGATATATTTGGAGACCTACTGGTCGGTAACTATCTCTATGTAGGAAAATACGTGCCTTTTAACTAGGATTAACCACTACTGAATTGAAGTGCTTCTAAGGAAACCAATAGTCAGATATGTTTGGAATCACAAAACCGTGTTAAACTTGTATACTCAAGGAAACCTAGAAGGATAAGAATACTGAGGTCCCGATAGCAAAACTAAGGAGTATTAAAACCAATGTCTGCTAACAAAACAGAACCAGTAAATCCTGGGATCCACAAAAACAATATTCCATCTCACTTCTCTAATGATGCAGGTTGTCCCAAACGTCCTCTCTGTATTTGACTAAGGACCGTTGCACGAGCAAGCACAAGACCGAATGATTACGCTCTCACTACACCAATTTTCATCAGTAAATTCTTTGGTACAAAATTCTGAAAATGAAACAAGTTGCCAAAGATAATAGGTATCTGGAGACTTATCATATTGGGAATGTTACTATTTCACGGGTTTATATACGTTGAAGGACTTGGAATAAAACCTATTATTCTATAGGGACAATCAGTGATATCTAACTCGAAGGTGCTTTTCGACACACACATGCTTCATTCGCATCTAAGAAGGTGTTGATATATTAACGGTGAATCTCAAGGGGACAATCCTTTAAAACTCATACTTGGGAATATGATGGCAACCCGTCTCCCATATTTGTCTATTGTCAAAGCTCTAAAACCAAGTCCTGGTTTATGGCATACGTCGTCTATCTTACTTTAACATTTGGTGCAATTAATCACTTGCAAGACATGGACTTGGTAACAGGTCTCTCCTAAAGCAAGTTTGAAAAGTGATCACTTATTTTCTACATGGCATTAGGCAAAAGTTCAAAAGAAACCCTATAAATCCCAATCTAGGACAGAACATCAAAGAAAAAACTCTATCGTGTTGCATATAGGATTCTGTGTGGGCCAATTGTAGTCGTCGAGTGGTCAATGAAGAAGTACATACCTCTGTATATCGACGACTACTCTACGATTTACATGGGTAAAATGTTTGTGATCAAAAGATGAAGCTCCAACTTTTATTATTAATTTTTTGAAGATGATCCAAGTACGGCTTAAGGAAACCGTCCGTCGCATCAGAACAAATAATGGAACTAAGTTTGTTAATCAAACATTGCGTGAATATAAAGAGAAAGATCGGCATCTTCTCATGAAAACAATCCGTTGCAGACGCTCTCCACAACAAAATGGTGTTGTTTGAAAGACGAAATCGTACGCTAATATGAATGCAGCCGCACTATGTTAATTTATGCAAAAGCTCCTTTATTTCTAATGGGCCGAAGACGGTTGCCACAACAACTTGCATAAGGCCTAAAATCGTACCATTGATACGACATCGACATGGTAAAACAACCGTACGAGCTTTTTTTTACAAACGACCAACCTCATGAACATATATCGTATCTACTATGTTTTTGAGGTGCACTCTGCTACCCATACGAATGATATGCGAGAATTTGGTAAAGTAACAACCAAGGCTGCATTGGTATTTTCATTGATATTGCACCCACGAGAGAAAGCATTCTGCGAATTTACAACAGACGTAAACCAACAAATAATGAAACCATACATGATGACTTTGATGACTGACCCGCGATGGCTTCTGAACACAGCAGTTCAGGACCCGCCTCACTTCATGAAATGGACACCTTAACAATCAGTTATCAGGACTCGTAACCACACCCTCCTTCTTTAAACACCATTTGTACACCTTGAGATCTGACTGGGATTTGTTATTTCAACTAATGTTTGATGAGTCACTTAATCCCCCACCTTATGTTGATTTACAAGCACTAGAAGTCATTGCTCCTATTCCTGAAGTAGTTGCACCTGAACATGCTGTATCAACTGGCTCACCTTCCTCAACTACAGTTGATCAAGATGCACCTTCACCAAGTAACTCTCATACAACACAAGAAACTCAAACTCCTATTATTTCTCATGATGTTGAAGAAGATAATCATAGATATAAAGTTGCACATATGGGTAATGATCCGTACTTTGGTATTCCACATACCCATAAGTTACTTCTGATCCATCCTCATCATCGGATGTTATTCATACAATTATGCCTCCCGATCACCAAGTTTCTGCACACAATAGCAAATGGACTAAGGATCACCCACTTAAGAATATAATCGGTTATCTCGACAGACCAGTTTCCACTCGACTACAACTCTATGAACAAGCCTTATTCTGCTACTATGATGCCTTTCTCTCATCAGTCGAACCTAAGAACTACAAAGACGCATTAAATCAAGCATGTTGGATTGAAGCTATGCAAGAGGAACTTCATGAATTTGAACGTCTTGAATTGGAACTTGTTCCTCCTCCTGATAAAGCATATCGACATCACTCTTAAGTGGATATATAAGTTAAGGATTGATGAGTTAATGAGTATTCGAAAACCAAGGCTCGGTGATACGCTCGTGGTTATCGTCAAGAAGAGGGAATCGATTTTGAAGAGTCCTTCGCTCCGGTTGCAAGACTAGAGGCTATACGAATTTTTCTGGCGTTTGTCTTCTACATATGAACAGGTCGACTTTCAAATGAGATGTGAAGACAGAGTGTTATCTTGAATGAGTAATCTATGGGAAGAGGTTAATTACCAACCGGACGGATTTATGGAACCAGATAACCTCCTACGAGAAGCAAGTAAGAAAGCCTCTTTATGGGTTGAAACAAGCCTCCACGCCGAGTGGTATGATATTGTTGTCTTCATTCTCCTGATATCCAATGACTTATCAAAAGGGCTTCGATGGATCCTACCTGTTCATCCTTGTATAGAAGGCAAGAACTACTAATGGTACAAAAATAATATTCGAAAGACATTATCTTTGCTGCATCTACTCCTGAACTTTGTGACTATTATTCTAAATCATGTGTTTCAAATTCAAGAGTCGAGAGATGGGTATAATCTCATTTATTAAGGACTACAGATTTCTCAAAGTCCAGAGGCATCTTTATATACCCAATCTAAATATGCTCTTGAATCACTAAGAAATATTGGCTTTGAATCTTGTGACCCAGGGATACACCCATGTGGAGAAGTCCAACTGGATGAGGAAAAAGAAGGTAAGCTTGTAGATCCATTCACACAATCGTAGATATGATAGGCACCCTCCTTTATCTTACAGCCAGCTAGACCTGACCTACAATTTGCAATAATGCATGGTGTGCCCGGTAACAGGCTCGCTACCGCAAAGCACTTAAATGCGGTAACAAGAATCTTATATTTTATTCGGTATCTAAAAGAACTGTACATCGGAGGACATTGGTATCCGAAGGATTCTTCTTTGCACTAACAGCATTTTAAAGCGGATCATGCTGGTTTGTCAAGATACACGCCGTAGCAACATCTGGAAGTTAAAAAAACAACTTTTGGGTGATAACTTTGTGAGCTGTCATCTAACAGGCAGAAAGTCACTAAAACTGCGATAACCAGTACTAGAAGCTGAATATATTTCTTGTCCGGTTGTTGATGCTCAAGTCTTTAGATGAGATCACAACTGACCGTGACTATGCTTTGTATTCCATAAAAATTCCCACTGTACTGTGATAAACAAAAAGCGCAATTGCCTTATGCTGCAACAACGTATCACCATTCCAGATCCAAGCATATAGACAACAATTTCACTTCATCCGGAGCATGTTGAAATTGGGTGTAGATCGTAACTTTACTTTGTCAATAACGAGTAAAATTGGCGGACATCTTCACCTAAAAGCGCTTGGCCAGAAAGAATTGAGTTTCTAATCACCAAGCTGGTATGCAAAGTTTTTACGCCAGTAGACTCTGAAAAGTTGCAGATGACGTTGACGAATAGTGGTGTGTACCTATCATATCCTTTGAATCAAAAGTTCATAATATAACTCAGAAAAACCAAAAATAATTTCTCTTTAATAAACAATTTATTTTTCAAAATCAAAATACAAAATCTAAAAAAAATAGAAAAAGTCAAAAAGAAGTTTCAAAAGGCATGTCTTACTGAAAAGCGATAACATTACTGTCTTAGAAAATGTCAATCAACAATGATACGAGCTGTAAAATGACGTTCGAAGCAGAAGTTATCAAATATTTCAAAACATGCATATGGCTTGCATTATTCAGATAAGCAACCCTTCATCATGCTCCAAGGCAAGTAAATCAAAAAGGAAACTTGACCTCATCAACGGGAATTTATTCTGGCATTGGGTCTACTTATACCAGCAAAGGCTTTGGATTACTTGCCCATCACAACCCAGCTTTCCTATATTCCATATAGTGTACGTCTCAGTGCGCTTAATTGTTAAATAAAGAGAAATCTTATTTTTGTAGGAAAAAAAGTTTGTCTTCAAAATTGAATCAGTGTTTTCAGATAATCACAAAAAGATTTCAAAAGACAATTCGACTTCTCAAACAATGAAAACAGCTCTTTAAGTAGAAAACGGGTCATTATTTGAGTGGGAGAAATCGTCATCAAATAATCTTTTAAAACAGTCTTTCAAAATAAGTCACGGAATTAACGGATAAAGTTGTTAATAATGACGGATCATAATTTAAAGTGAGGGTTCATGATAGTTAAACTACACAAGCTTTTAGATTACATGTGCTTAAAACTTTATGGACTTATTACAAATTAAAATTAGTTGATTCTCACGGAAATAATTTTAAGCTATCAATTCCTTTGAACTACGAACTCATTATATGGTGCGTACTAGGTTTTGCTGATTCCAAGGTATCGAAACCAGCAAGGGGGAAGGAATAGATATATAAGAAAGTTAATGAGTACACATGATAGAATTCATAACCTATTCTTATTTTAGGTCATTTCGAGAAGACAAATGTCATAACCGCAGAGAAAATTAGTGTCATAAACTTGTTACTTTCACGGTGCACTATTTTCACCCTACATAGGGAAGATGATATCTTGTGAGTTTAAGTAAAGCATCATATAAGATACTAGGGGGAAGTGTTGTAAGAAGAATTATTCTAAGCGTGAGAAATTGGTTACGTGATTCAATAAAGGCTTACCTTAAACGTTTAAATCACTAAGCTTATTCTTAAAAGAAGTAGAAATATGTGATAAAAGAGGTTCACATAGGTATGATGTTTCCTTAAGCTAGTCAGTATTCTGCAGAAAGAAATGAGTACATTTAGGACTTAATTGACTTAGGTGTTTCCATTTCGATTACTTAAGAAGGAATAATTGTGATATCCAGGACTTAGTTGACTTTGGTGTTACAATTTATAAAAACATGACTATCCTGAAGAGAGAATGCCACATTCAGGGACTTAATTGACTATGTGATTGCGGTTTTCCGAGTTATTTGTGCACTTCGGAATATTCTGGTCTTTAAAACATCAAGACTGCTTGATGGGCTTCAAAAGTTTCTGAATCTACTCAAGAAAGGATTGTTGGTTTTAGGGGGGAAGCTAAGACAACTTCCTCACGACACACGGAAACCCCAACCACACACAAGCCAAGTTACATATGTATATGAATCTATTCTAGTCCACGAAGTTGAATGCAAATGACTTTCATAACTTGAAAAGAAAGTTGAAGCAACGCTGAAGAGTGCTTGAACAGAGAAAGATCAGATTGACAACACACGTTGAAAGAAAAGAAGGTTAACGATGAGCTTAGAAAGTTCGTTAGGTGGGAAGATTTACAAGGAGACCTACGGCTTCGTCAAAAGAAACCATATGATTCTATCAAATGAAGTTCTCATCAATCATGTCAAACCTCGTATATAAAAATCTTGTGATAAAAAAAGAGTAGACATAATGGTGAAAATAAGAGATTGCTCAGTACAAAATTTCCAAGAATTTCTTATAAATTCAAAATGTCACAAAATTGTACTACAACACCTGTCTTATAAACCCTCAAACGTTGAGGGGGAGCAATAATATGTTCCATTCTGCTAGAATATATCATTTTGTCCCCGAACGGTTAATCAATTGATATCCAAAATATCAAGGGATTAACATTTTGGATAAGGGGAGAAAATGTGATTAACCTGGACTTAATGTATATTGACAGAAGTGATCAAATAAAATGGACTCAATGCACTCCACACCTAGCATGTACTACGATTACGATGCACATGTTAAGGGGGAGCTTTTAAGTGATGATGAAAAACTCTCAAAGTGTAAATCTTTTGATATTTATATCAAACACTTTGATTGAAACTTTCAATGTTTTGGAAGGATCGTGATGAAATACCCAAAAGACTGACCATGTTCTTAAATTTATGAAGTTTATAATGCGGTTAAATGTCTTAGGTATTCAGATCCCTGACCAGCCCAGAAACCGAGGGAATCTACCCAGGGATACCACTAGTTAATTGTAGAAGTCCTTAGTTAATGATAAAAAAGGAGAAAAAGTGAGAATATGGGTAATAATACCGACTATATAGGAGCTAACACAGGAACAAACCCAACATGGTTTAGTTATTAAGTCTCGAAGCATTGAAGGCGTTGAAGACTGAAAAAGAAATGTAGGATAAAAGTGTGGAAAAGAAGAAGAGGCCCTCCATACACATAGGCAGAAAACCGGTCAATACATAGCTGTCAGAAACACTCAGGTGTGTCTGACAAATTGGAAAAAAAAAAAAAAAGAAAACCAAGTCTCAGGAACCCAGATGAACACTTAACACAATCCCCTCCAAGCCACTCAAATCGAGAAAGTGAGCTTTGTTTCAAAAACTCACGGAGATACACTCATTTCTATTGTGACATCTCACCTCCGAGTTAGTTGATATTGAAAGGTGGCAACTTAGCTCCAGCCTCCTGAACACTAACAATCAAAGTGCACTATTAAGTCTAGAGCCAAAAAATATAATCCATTAATCTCATTACGACACTTAGTCCAAATTAGCTTGTTATCTCACACAAATGAATATCAAGTAATAACATTAGAGTCCTAACGCACGTATCCTTGAGTTATTTGCAGGGACATCCGAGTGATACTTCAGTCTGCGTATTCACAAATGAAGAAGGAAATCCTGCTTGTGCACAACAATCAAACAAGCTTTTCATGGTAGGATGACATGACTTGTGTGAATTCTTATGAATCAAGCTTCGTGACAACTGTAAAGAAACATGGTGCGCTTCTATAATAATCAAACTTGTTCCAGGAAATGGATCCAACTGGATTGTTTACGAATTTTTGAAATGATTAACACCTCACGGTGTGTCACAAAAACAATTTTGCAAGTGATACACCTTTTGAGATTTTCAAATACAAATTCTATATCAGATCGGTGGAAGGATAGTAACTACACTAGTTCACATTCATATCATGCTGTCTGCTTTGAGACATTCCTATAATGAAACAGCTGAGTACGATAATCTAATACTAAAGTGTTATAAAGATTCAATACTAACAGGCTGGAAATCCTGTCAAAAGATTCTTTCTTAAATTTTGAATCTCTAACTATCACAGGTCGATTCCTCACGGATTATGAAGTTACTCCAACCACACCTAGGCAATGCAAAGCCATATTCGTCCCCCGCTTTTATTGCAACGTTGTTTTTTATGCAGGCTATTTAAGATGGTGGTGTAGGTTCCCTGATTGCCATCTGACTCACAATACTCTATAAGCCACAAAGCTCATTACCCGACATACCAAAAATAAAGACATCATGAAGGCTCAAGTACAAGTTTCAAGACTTCGCCTACTCAAAATACCGTAGCGTCTTGTTCTGAAGTGACGAAAGTAAAAGTCATAGAATTTCAAAAAGTTTTCCATCACTCTTGATACCGAACGTCTTCTCGAAGTGACGAAGTGTTAAAGTTAAAGAATTTCAAGAAAGATTCAACATTGAAGCTTTCCAAATCAACAAATCAAAAAAGGTATGAGCATGTTGGTCCAAAAGTCGCAAGTCCACAAGATGGCAAAGTTACAAGATGGCGAAGAGATTGTGCTTGGTTGATAATCTCAAGATCACAAGATCACAATGTGAAATACAAGTCAAGGAACAAGCTCAATCAGAAATCAATGATACACTACAAAACATATTCACAAGAGAAAAAGTCAAGGAGTACGCCGCTAAAGACTATAGAATAAGCATAGAATACTAGTTTTAAAAAGTTTTTGTAAATGGAGAGACCTCCTTAGGGTGCGATTATTGGAAACACTAAAAGTGTTGGACACTACTAAGTTTTGTAACAGTCTTAGCTCGTAAGTTTATAAAATTTGATTAGATTCGAAATCTAGTCCGACCCAAACCCATGGGAAAGCCCATCATAACCCATGGGCCGCCTATAGACCTATATAAGCCCCATCACCTACCTGGAGAGGTTGTTGTTCCATTTGTTACATTCCATCTTAATAAACTTCATCCATTTTCCATCCATTCTCTCTCTAACATCACAACCCACATCTCACTCTTGTTCTTGGTTTGATCATAAGATTACAAATTATCTACAAGCCTGCACCAACCTAAGACACATCTGCTCCTCACTGCTCCTAAGACTTGCCAACAACTGGCTGCTAGCATGAATCAGGAAAGAGTAATTAGCATCTGCGATTTAGCATACCTTATGAATACCATACCTCAAGTTTCACAATGTTGCAGATGCTAAATCACTCTGGGAAGCAATCAAATCAAGGTTTGTTGTAGGTAAAAAAGAATCCAAAAGATCAGAAAATGTTTCTCAAACACCATTTTGTAAAATTATTTCAACAGCACTCAAATGAAAGTCTAGAACAAGGCTCAGATGGATCAAAAACTCATAAAGTCAATTGGAGGTTCATGTGCTACCAATATCACAGTACGACATCAACCAGAAGTTCCTAAGAAGTCTTCCTCCTTCATGGAATCAAATTGCTCTAATCATGAGAAATAAGCCAGACATTGATGAGATTGATATTGATGACCTCTACAATAATCTTAGGGTCTATAAAGATGAGATGAAAAGGTCTTCAAGTTCTACTCCTACTTCTCAGAACTTGGTATTTCTTTCTTCTGAGAACACTAGCAGTACTAATGAAGTTAGTACTGCCAATGGAGATTTAGGGGTTAGTACTGCTGGAGGAACTAGTCAAGTTCCATCTACTCTATGTGCCCATGATGTAGCTTACTCTTTCTTTGCACAACCAACAACGAGTCCTCAACTTAAGAATGAGGATTTTTAGCAGATTGATGGAGATGACTTGGAGGAATTGGATCTTCGATGGCATGTGGCTATGTTGACTGTCAAAGTAAAGAAGTTCATTCAGAGGACAGGAAGGAACATGGATTTTAAGGAAAAACGACATGTTTCACTTGATAAATAAAAAATTAAGTGCTACAACTGTCACAGAAAAGGGAATTTTTGCTAGGAAATGCAGATTTAGAAGGAATCAAGGGAGAAGATCTTATGGTGACAATGGCAGGAGCAATGCACCAACAAATGAATCTTCATCACAGAGCAAGACTAGAAATTTTCTAAACAATGAGGTACAAAAATGTTCTAAACAATGTCTTAAATCTTTTAAAACTCTTCAAAAGAATTTTAATAGTGAAAGAGAAAAACATAGCAGAGCAAGACTAGAAATTTAGGGTTATGAGTTAGCTTTAGAATCTCTAGAATCTAGAATTCTTGGACATAAAAAGAATGAACTGGCTTGGGGAGAAAAATATGAGTTTCAAAACTATGAGCTTAAGTGTAGAGAAATAAAAATTAACAACCTTAACACAGAGTTAGAAAAAGTTGTTAAGGAAAGAGACGAGTTGAAACTTAAGATAGAAAAATGGGAAGAATCGTCCAAGAATCTAGATGATTTACTCAACAGTCAAATGAGTGCTAGAGATAAAACTAGTTTAGGATATGGCACATAATTGAATGAAATGAGTAACAATTCTGAAACTGATAGTGAGATTAGTTTGAGTGTTTTTGATGTTAGATCTAGTGATGAAGAGTCCACACCAGTTAATGATATGCTTTCCAAAGCAGATGGGTATCATGCTGTTCCCCCTCCTATAACAAGGAACTTCTTAACCCCAAGAGCTGACATATCATTTGTAGGTTTAGATGAATATGCCATTAGAAAGAAAATCATTGAGTCAAAAACAACTGAGCTTAATGCTGACACTAGTAAATCTAAAACTAGTGAGACTGTAGGTAAAACAAATGAAGAAAATACTCAAAAACCTAAGACAATCTATGAATCAGTTAACAGAGATAAATTAACATTGAGGATTAGGAAACTCAGATGATGTGTCTGAAGTGCAAACATTAGACCTGTTAATACTAATAAGACTAAACAAATTAAAACTAATAGATTGATAAAATGCGGATCAAACTTCTCAAAACAAAAGGAATGGTTTTAATCAAATAAAAGCTAGCTTAGTTTGTAAAAAGTACTAGACCATGGAGTTGATCAAAAATTATGATTTTGCCAAATGACAAACATAGTCAAGAACCTAAGTTAGCAAAACTGTGGGCAATACTGGTGGTCAAACCAGTATGGGATAATGCTAAAAGGGTTAATCATCAAAAATTTTCAAAATACCCTTATTTTAGAAAGACTTTTGTCCCATCAGGAGTTCTAACAAGAATAGGTTTGATTACTCTTGTTAAGAAAAATGAGAAAAGAGCAGTTCACAAAGTTAGTACTGGCTAGGCCATTTAGAGAACAAGCTAACCATGTAATAACTACTAGCCATTATATACCTCACTAGCTAAAGGCCTGTTAGTACTGTTAGATCATTTGCTCCAAAAATAGCACAAACTAGTGGTGCTATTAGACCAATTTACCCAAGAATGGACAATGTAAGACCAAGAGGCTCATATTCACCTATCAAGAGGTCTTACTACACAAAACCAGTTCTTTAGACCCAAAGGCTTAAAACATGATGTTAAAACAGTTAGGGTTCAAAATATGACTACTGCTGGGACAAGAGCAGTAGTTAATACTGGTAAGGGTAAGATGGATACTGACCTTAAAAAGTCAAGGTGTGGGTTTGGAGGCCTAAAGGAAATTACTTGGATCAATGTAGTCCAAAGAGACAGTGAAACATTCATGCTCAAAAGGTTGAGGTATGTGACGTCCAAAAGGGTTTCCAAGTCCTGTAATGGCTTTGGATCCCTAAGAGATACTCAATCCTCTTACTTTATGTGCAGGCAAATCCAGAGATCTTGTTACAAGAATCATGCATTGTGGATAGTGGTTGCTCTAAAGCCATATGACTAGTAACATGCATATATTTTTAGACTATGAAGATAGCAATGGAGGTTTTTGTGGGTTTTTGAAGTGATCCCAAAGGCGGTAAAATAACGGGTAAAGTAAAATCAAAACTACTATTTTAGAACTTGATGAAGTTTATTTTTTAGATGAACTTAAAGTTAACACCTATTCTCTGTCTCATAATGTGTGACAAGAAAAATAGTGTCCGTTTTATACGAGTCTGAATGACCATATCTTGTCTCCTATCTTTAACTTCTTTGGTGGAAAAGTCAAGTTGTACTTAGATGCTCCTAGAAAAGATGATGTGATACATCATGGACTAAAGAAGCATTGCTCCCTCTGAGTATAACTTTTTATATTGCAAAAGCAACAGCATACAGTCTAAATTATGGCACAGGAGATTAGGTCATGTGAAATTTCTCAAAAATATAAACCAACTTGTTAAAGGTCACCTAGTTAAGTTTTACTTTAAAAGATTTATGAATAGCCACACTTGTGATGCCTGCAAGAAGGGTAAGCATCCAAAGATCCTCCTGTAAAGCCAAGTGTAGAAAAATCATTAGAAAGCCCCTAGAATTACTATCATATGGACTTATATGGACCTGTCTCTGAGAAAGTATTACCAAGAAAGGGTAACTGCTTGGATTTGTGACTGATGATTATAACGAGATTTATGGTAGGGGGCATTTTTCTAGCTAGACCAGGAAGAAAACATCTGAAATTCTTTGAATCTTATCATAGGCTTAGAAAACCAAATTGACTCAAAATGTTACAATCATTAGATGTATAATGGGACAGAGTATTAAGAACCATGCAATGATTAATTCTGTGCTAAGAAAAGAATAAAAAGGGAGTTTAGTATGGCTAGAACTCCACATCAGAATGGTGTTGCAGAAAGGAAAAACAGGACCCTAATTGAGGCAGCTAGAAACTAGTTAGTAGACTTCACTTATACCTAGTCCCATTATTTAGGCAGAGGCAGAAAATACTGCCTGCTATGTACCGAAATAGGGTAAATATTGACCAACACCTCAAAATAAGACACCTTATGAACTATTAATAAGATACCTCACCTAGTAAATAGTTTTTATGAGACCTTTGGGCGCCCCTCACCATTTAAACACCTTAGATTCCTTAGGCAAATTTGATAGGAAATCTGATGAAGGTTATTTGCTTGGATACTCTACACTAGTAAAAGCCCTTTAGCGTATACCACAAAAGAACCAAAAGGGTATAAGAGAATCAGCACTATCAATTTACTTGAAGATAAAACCAAATGTGACATGTAACAGGTCTAATTTAGAGATGTTGATATCTGATTTATCTCACCAATTCAATGAACTATATTCCTGTTAGTGTAGAAAATCAGGTTAATGTGGATGCAGGTACACAAGATTCTTATGATGTAGGTTCATCAGGAAAAGATAAAGGACCTACTCAGGAATACATACTGCTTTTACTACAACCTCATAGGACAAGGATTCCAGTAGAAGATGTTCCTCCAGCTGCACATGAAAAACCTTCTGAAAGTTCTCCTAAAGATAATGATGTACAAGATTCAAAAGATGTTACTGATAAGGAAGGACAACATCAGATGCAAGAAGATGAACAAGTCTTGCATGATGATCTTGAGAATATGATTGTCTAAGAAGTAATTGCTAAACCTCTGGATGATGCAACAAGACCAGTTTTTGAAGAAGAAAAAAAGGAATATTGCATCTCAAAAGAAGGCAGTGCTGCCAGTACTCCCACAGGTGTAAATGCTGGTGAATCATCATTCGTCTATCTTAGAGGAAAATACCTATTGATGCATCTACTCTCCCTAATGCTGATTTACCCATTGATCCAAATATGCCTGACTTGGAAGATGCTTCTGATACTCTCCCAAATGATGGAATATTCAATGGAGCTTATGATAGATGAATGAATAGTGGGTATAGTGGCTGTATTTCAACAACCAGATAACACAATTTTCTGTCAGTCCTATTCCCACACTCAGAATTCATAAATAGAACAAATTCTAGGATCATCAGAACTATTCTAGGAGATCCTACATCAGAAGTTCAAACAAGAGGAAAGATTCAAAAGGCTTCTTCAGCATAACAAGCCTTGGTAAGTTACATTCACAAACAGAACAGAACAAATCACAAGGATCATCAGAACTATTTGTTTGCATGTTTTCTCTCTCAAGAAGAACCCAAGACTATAATCACAAGCTTTAGAAGATGAAAGCTAGGTTGAAGCAATGCAAGAGAAATGCCTTCAATTTCAAACTACAAAAGGTTATGAGGGTACATGTGATGATGCCATATGGGAAAAAGTTAATTGGCACAAAGTGGTCTTTCAGTAATAAAAAAAGGATGAGAGAAGTATTGTTGTGAAAAACAAAGCACGTCTTGTAGCACAAGGTTTTAGACAGGAGGAAGGTATAGATTATGATGAGGTGTTTTTTTCTCTCTGTTGCAAGAGATTGAGCAATTAAGGTTTATTTTTAGCCATTGCATCATACATGGATTATAACTTTCTACTCACAGTGGATGTTAAAAGTGTATTTCTATATGGCACTATTGAAGAGGAGGTGTATGTCCATCAACCTCTAGGCTTTGTTGATCTTGCTCATCCAAACAAAGTCTATAAGGTGATCAAAGCTCTTTATGGTCTACATCAAGCTCCTAGAGCTTGGTATGAGACACTTTCTTCTTTATTCTAATGGAAAATGGTTCGAAAGAGGGTACCATATGACCAAAACATTAGTTTATCAAGAAGAAAAATAAGCCATTATGTTAGTCCAGTGTATGTGGATAGACATTATTTATTGGTTCTACAAATAGTCTAAGTTGTACAGAGTTTGAAGACAGTATGCACAAAAGATTCCAAATAATCTCCATGGGCGAAACTCACTATTCTTTTGGGACATCAAGTGAACAACAACTGGCTGTAATCTTTATTAGTCAGGATAAGATGTAGCTGTCTATGTTAAAGAAGTTTGATTTTTAGTCCATCAGAACACTACTACTCCTATTTGATTTCTAATAAACCCTAGTCAAAGGATGAAGATGGTGAAGATGTAATGAATAATATGTCTACAGGTCTATGAAAGGCTCTCCTAATGTAAATTAACTACACAAGCCAGACATCATGTTTGCTGTCTGTGCCTGTGCAAGATTTTCAAGCACTACCAAAGCCTCACACTATAAATGCAGTAAAAGGATTTTTAGTACCTCAAACATCAACCTAAAATTAGGTTTATGGTATCCTAGGGATTCACCTTTTGAACTTAAAGCATAACGTAGATATTGACCAATGGAAGGGAATCCAGTCATGAACAGAAAATCAACAATAGGTGGCTAATCAATTCTTTGGTAGAAGATTGATATCTTTGCAATGCAAGAAGCAAACTATGTGGCAAAATTCTACTACAGAGGCAGAATATGTTCAGTACTCTAACTGTAGTGGGCAAGTATTATGGATACATAATCATGATGAAATGTATTATTGGAGTATTCATTTCATACACCAAAATCCATATTGATAAAGAGAAGCACATAAGTGTTATCAAGAATTTGTTTGTTCATTCACGGACCCAAGCATGATGGATTAAATGAGATTCTGAGTTTATCCATTATAAAAGATAATGCTATGAGAAGAGACTGAAAGAGGATTATCAAGAATCATATAGAATTCTAATGATTAGACATTCTCATCACCAAAGATTGATGTCACATAGATTAACTTTTTGGTGTGTTCACATTGGACTGTTTGAATCTGTACTATAATTGAGGGTATGCAAGAGCATGTTAGTACAGTTTTTTGGTATATGAATGTTATGTGCGCAAGAACAGATATTTGCCAATTGTGATGTCATTCAATCAGATATATGGATTCTAGAGAGACATTAGAGAGAGATATGGATGGGACTGCAGAGTTTTTTGTTGTCAAACTTGTTCTATATTTGGTTCAACAAAGAGTTAGTACCGATAGCTAAAGTTAGTACCACACAGGCAAAGTTTGTACTGCTATAAAGCCGTTAGAGAAAATACCGGTAGGGGTCTAGAGTGTAATATTTGGCGGTTTCTTCGCCATTGGGGATGCTACTACTACAAATACCCATCTCAATTACAAAATTGATCCTTCTTAGCTCTCTTAATATCGATTCTTTGACAAACCTAATTATTCAACACCCGTACGAATTACAAACCAAATAAACGAAGGCTAAGTTTGGATTTCTGTTCTAAAGCACAATTGAGTGGCCTAATTTGAAAAGACAGATAGAATACAGAGTTTCATCAGATTAAGACTTTCACCACACGCAGTTCAATAAATTTATGCACCTCCACTAGTAAGTCTACGTAGTCTCAAACTTCGTTTGTTTGCACATTTTGGACGACTACTAAGTCTAAGACAACAACAACAATAGTTATATAGATGCATAGTTTTGTTTGGCAAGCCTATGACTATCTCAGAGGCATCAATAAGAAGTGATCTTCTTTTTGATGATGCTGATGGGATAGATTCTTTGAATAATCAGGCTATATTTGATAATATTCAGCTAATGGGGTATGAGGGAGACCTGAATACTTTAACTTTTAACAAAGCCCTCTTTTCACCCCAATGGAAATTTCTTTTTCATACATGAATCATTGCATAGTTTCTAAAAGCAACATATTGGAATCAAAATCCCACTAATAGTTGCCACAGCAGTGAAGTAGTATTAGCCCACTAATCATAATATAATTTTTCAAAATTAATTTTGGTGGCAATGATACGACACTAGGATGCAACTAAAATAGTTTGTGTAGAATATTCTATGAATTTTTACAAATCTTTTTGAGCAATCATTAAAAGAAGTACCAGCCCCTTGAAACCAATTCCAGTCCCAACCCTAACTAAAAAGGTCTTGACATTTATGGTTAAAAAGGGTAAGAACTTTTCAGGGAAGTGAAGACCAAGACCTCATATGTATTACCCCAAAATATGTCACAAACAACGAAATAAGGGGTCCGGGCTGTTACTTCCAATATATATCAATAACATAAGATATAAATAAGAAACCAAAAAGTCGTTTAAAACTGACGATTACATGGATTTAACAAAGTATTTGTTACCAAAGCCCGAAAGCTTCACTTGTTCACATAGTTTCAAAAATAAAAAGAATGCTAGCCAATAAACATATATACAAAGATGTAATGCGACCAATCTTTAATGCATGGTATACCAAATTCAAAACCCCAAATATCTCTTGCACCTCGTGCTTATTGACCTCTCTAGAAAAACATAGCTTAAAACGTCAACAATAAATGTTGGGAATTCATAGTTTGATAAATCGTATATTGTAGGAACCACAATATTTCCCAAGATGTATGAATGCAACAGATGCATACAACAAAAAAATGTAATTACGGATGCCCAAAGTTCATGAACACTGAACTTGACATAAATAGAATACCCATATAAATGGCCTACATTGCCCGTGGATGGATGTTCTAACCCACACATCCAAATTCGAATGGTAAATACGTTCGTTTTCCCAGTGAAAGCTAATCACACCTGAACGGGGGAAGTCAATCCCATTAATCTAATTCATTAACATACGCGAGCTCACAATCCAGTAAACTGATACAGTTCCATGAAATGGGCTCAACTATGGTTATCGCTACTTAGGCAACACGATCATAATATAAAACTAATACACTTGGTCCCAAATTATAAAACAGTGCCATGTTTCTCATACCCAAAAACTTCTAAAACAAATTCAAGTAAAACGAGGGGCTATGAACTCACCTGAGTGAGCGAATATCAAGTGTACACATAAAATAGCGTCCACGATAATGATTCGAGTTGTCAACTAATCCAATATAGGTCGTATAAGTACTAATCACATTGGGTAACTACTACCATATATAATTCTATATAGCTAATCACCATCTAATTGTTTTACTGAAATCATATTTGTAAAGTTTAAACGTTTATAAATATACCTTTGGTAAAAATGACATAACTTTAACTTCAAGTCCGTTTCTTGCATTTCTTATGTCCACGTTTTCGTATTAAGACGACGTATCAAAATATGACATTTTTGTATTTCATGTCCTCTGATGAACAGTGATTTTTACTGTTCATCCTAGTTATAAACTTATTTTTATAACTTAAATTAACGTAAAACTCGTAAACGTCGTATTTTATTCGTTATAGCTCCGTTTTGAGCGATTCTTTCGAGTACATGTTCGTTATTGAAAGTTCTATCAATTTATTGATGTTTTCAAAATATATGTTTCTATCATGAATAGTAAATTTTACTGTTCATAGTTTATAAAATTATTTTTATAAACTTTAATTATCGTAAACGCCGTATTTTTTTGTTTTAGCTCCGTTTTTAGTAATTCTTTCGAGCACGTCTTCGTTATTGAAAGTTCTATCAATTTATTGATGTTTTAAAAATATATGTTTCTGTCATGAATAGTAACTTTTATAAAAATAGTTTTATAAAAGTATTTTTATACATTTTAAGTATATAAACTGACGCGAAATTCAGAACTGTCCTTGTTTTCATTGAAAAATTACGTTTCTTATTGTTTTCGAATCCTAAAAATGTGTTTGATTTAATAAAAATATCAAACCTTCTGTTTGTAGAATTTTATAAACAATTTTTATAAAAAAATTCCTTTTATAACTCCGGATATTAATCCGTAAAACTCGTAAACAACTATCTTTTTCGTTATAAGGCGGTTTTTCGAGTTCTTTACATATTTGGAATCGTCATGAGGTGTACTATCTTCATAAAGTGTCAAACCTATTGTCTTGGATTTGAAATCCAACAGGCCTTTTGTAATACTTAAGTGTAATCATTTTTATAACTTGTTTTATGTATCTTTTTATTTAGCAAACTACCACAAGCCTTCCAATATTCTTAATATACTATGTCTTACATATAATAGTGTCCATTTTTCCATCATATATCCACATGAGTCCATGATATCAAGATTAACAAGTCATTAACATCACATGAAATCAATAACTTTCCTTAAGTAACTTTTAACTACAAGTTTATACATATACATTTTTACACTTAACCAATATGTTACAATACTTATAATCCCATTATATCATTATATTACCAATCACCTAACATATAAAAAAGTGTACAAAATGATGATCACAAGTAAAAACTATTTTAACATGTTTAAAAGTCCTAAATGGTGATTTTGCTATATAAACACCATATACACATATAATCATGAAAATGAAAAGTTAAGGGATTTTAAATAACCTTAGAGTGATGTATGATGATGAGATATATGCTCTAAACCCTTGTTTAGACTTTAAACCCTAGCTTTCACAACCAAGAAACCCTAATCCAAATAGAAACCCTAATCTTACAATAACTTGATTAAACCTTGCAAATGCTTAACCAACCCTTCAAAACATATTAGGTTATCATAGGAATGATGTATGAGTGCTTGTATGGTCTTATAAAATTAAGCTATGGATTGTGTAAAAAGGGGTTTGTTTGCCGTGGCCTATAAGAGAGGGAAAGGGAGAGTTGTTTTGATTTTTGGCTAAGTGTTGAAGTGTAAGTGTTATCTCTCTTAGTATACTAGACTTATATGTATTAAATACTAGTTAAAAAGGTGTACATGGAAGTCTTGAGACAAGATGAGTGTTTCAAGGAAGTCTTATGGTCAAGGTATGGGTTTTACTTAAAGAAGTCTTATGGTTTTAATAGTTGGTAATTGTACAATGCAAGTTGCAAGATTTTATGATATTTCTTTGTATCTCTTGCTAAAAATCTGGCCATATATAGATATGTAATATATAGTTTCGTGATTTTTGAGTATTGGGTATAAAAGTGGGTATTTGTTGAAGCGTAGAAAAGTTTTGGTGGTTCCGGGTATGCCAAAATGTATTTTATCGCGATATGTAAACACTTTACGCAACCAATAAAAAGAAAATGAACAAAGTTAATAATTATCCTCAAAATAATTACTTAACACTTGCTTGATGTAATCATTTAATTATTTGATGCCCGTTTACATTGAATGATCATTTTTAGCTTACGCGATTTAACTTAACGTTTACGATTTAAAAGCAAACGCGTACAACACTAAAAATAATTAGTGAATTTATTGACGATGTATATGACCCTAAAACACGGGGTGTTATAGAATCCCCTGGTTAAATGAGCCTTTTCCTCAAGGCTTATGATGCGGCACTTGACGACGGTGCGGTCTTTGTGAAGAGATGTGGGTCTTTCTCCCTGAATTAGTCTTCACATTCCCATGTGAACTCAGGACCTCTCCTAGAGTTCCATCAAACCTTGACAATCGGAATACGGCTTTGCTTCAACAGTTTAACTTCAAAGTCTATGATTTCTATGGGTTCCTCAACAAATTAAAGCTTGTCATCAAAATGAAGCCCATCCAACGGAACAACTAATGGTTCGTCGGCATAGCACTTTTTCAAGTTGGATACGTAAAACGTATTGTGAACCCTGCTCAGCACTTCAGGAAGCTCAAGCTTGTAAGAAACATCTCCAACCTTTTCTAATACCTTGAAAGGTCCAACATATCTGGGATTTAGCTTCCCCCGTTTTCCAAAACGTACGACTCCTTTCCAAGGCGAAACTTTAAGT
>BQNB010057614.1:0-38136 GCA_026074375.1 Tanacetum coccineum | reverse complement strand
TGAATTTTTCCTTTACTTGCTCTCATTCTCTCAATCTTACATGTTGATATGATTGATTCAAGATTCATGTGACCTATCAATAATGAGTTAGGTTTGTCTATCTAGATAACTATATAGCATCACATATTATCGTACATCTATATATTTGATTGTTATGATTAATATGTTTAAGTGACTTAGTGTCTTTTGTATTTAAAGTATTACCTCGTGTCACTAAAATTTATCGAGTACACATGCAGAATCGTCTTAATCCCATTTAGATTACTTTAATCATTATCATATTCATTATTTCCTTCACTAAATATGCTTTCCGCCACTCACCGTAAACGGTCAAATAATCAAAACTCCCCATAGTAACTCGTTCCCACTCTTTTGTTATTATATCAATCGTCTCCTATCTTTAGGGATCCCCTCCTTAACTATAAACGGTTATATCACTCATTTTTCATACCTAATTCATTTCACGAAAACCTCAATCATGCCTCTACCACTATATAGATGGCTAATATCTTCTCTCCACCATTTTTGCTACCACCTTTAAAACAACCACACACTCATACCTTACAACTATACTCCACTCTTGATAGTAATAGTTAGCTCAACAACCTTCAATCCTCACAAACATTATATTCAAGGCATATACCTACACAATCTTGACATGGAGAACATCTACACCTTCATCAAGAACATTTTTGTCACCTTATCATCTTTACTAATAAATGTTAGTCCTCACTTGAAAACTCCCATACCAAAGAAATTATCTCCTCAAGAACATTTCACACTTGTTCAATAACCATTGCAAGTGACCCTTTTAATTTTTCCACAATTGAGTCTTTTAATTTGTTTCCACTAACTAGCAAGTGAAGAACATAAAGAAGATATTCAATCTTCAAGTGCTATTGAGTCATAACATTATTATGTCTTTCATTTTTCTTTCACTATGAAAGAACTACCACCTCGTTTCACATATCCATCTTTGTTCGTCAGCATTGACAACCAACAATGCACTTGTTACATTAGGATCACATGCAACCCAATCACTCTTGTCATGGTTAGTGCAAACGATATATTAGTCTAAATCGTCTTTGCCAACCTTAGTTTAACACATTCTTTTTTTTGTTCTCGCTCATCCTTCCCCACTTTCTATTATATGGAATCATTTTCATTTATATCTAGATGGATATCATTTTTCACTATATTTATTCTTGTCATAATATAACTCATTTCTAGTATATATTTTTGCATAACTTGTTAAAATATTGGTGACATCAATTTACTTTTATATGTCATAATTTTTTAACACACATAGAGTATGTATTCTCAACAATCATCCTTTTCGTCAACATTTAGTTCGACCCAAAGTCTTACAATGATGTTTTTCCTAAAACACCCTACACATGAAAATCACACATAATGCTTAACAAACAAACCTTAAGGATTTAATAATCTCTCAATACAACCCCTGACGAAAGTCTATCCGAATTCAAATCATCATCTTTGGTAGATAATGATTTCTTAAGGAACATGTCATTCTAAATACGATGGTACTCCTTATCCGAATGACATCTTGGAAGAAGTCATTCACATAACAATGGTGTGTCAATTAATAAACAAAGTCCATTTTCATTTATTAAAGTTGGTGTGATTGGTTGGATAAATTTGGTGTCATTTGAGTCTTAGTTATCGAGCATGTGTCTTGGTTCTTCTTATTCTTATCATTTAGGTTGTTGTTTTTAACAACATTTGCATGTGTGTAGTTTCCAACATTCTTTTAAAGTGTCATAATTTAGAGTACTCATACCTAAGACATGCATATCATGTTCCTCGATAGTATCTTACTATATGTATTTGTACTATATATATACTTTTTCTATATGCATTTTTGCTATCATGATCTATATTTTTTATGCTTGTATGATGTTTAACATCTTTATGACTTGGTATATTATCCTTTTTAGGACCCTTAAGTGTTATTGTTTATTAATTAAGTGTTTACATGTTAAGTGCTTTGGATTTTAGATGCAAAAATAGGTTCTGCCTATTTTTGAGAGTCGCACGGATCGACGGATTCAAAATTGGTGGATCCGTCTGAGCTTTTGGTAGATCTGTTCCTCACCAGTTGCGAAAATTCACAATTTCTTGATTTTTAACTTTCAACACTTTATCTATTACTTATGTTACTTGATCCTAAACATGATTTAAAACCTTAGGATAAAACACTATTCTTATATATCTATTTTTATTACATACATAGCTATCATTGTTATTATGTATATGTGCGCTTGTCTACTAACTTTGTTTTGTAGTACATTTCCATAACTCAATTCCTTGGTGTCCCAAACAAGGGGGAGATTTCGTCAAGCACTTATAGAGTGCATCTTATATATATTTAATTGTATATACTCGTCCAACGAAGAATTAAGTTTCACACTAACCTTATTTATAATTTTTCAGTCATACCTTGACGCTTCAAATAAGGGGAGCATTCGTTAAGAAGAAGCATGCATGCATTTATCATATATTTCTCCTATTGCTTCATGATATATATTATGTTGCACAAAACTAACCCTTGATGTAGGTTAAGTCTTTGTAAGAAATTTGATCCATGGATTCGTTAGCAACCAAGGTCAATAATCATAGGAGTGCAATGAGCTAGGGGGAGCTCAAGGGTATCAAAGTAGATAGCTTGGAAGCGTTTAGACGATGAAGATTAAAGTATAACTTCACTAGTGATGATGCAAGCTCGCCTTTCTAGAGAGAAACAAAGTATAACTCCAAGGACACGCCCTTTTCGACAATAGGGATGGAAGAGTGTAAACAGAGAAGGATCGAAGGATTGGAGCATACACCTTTTTGTTTCGACAAAAGGGGGAGAAGGAAGTGTAAATGAGTAACTTTTAAATTTTACTATGTTACAAGTTTACATATTTGTCATCATCAAAAAGGGGGAGATTGTTAGTGCAAATATTACGATATTTAAACTAAACAAGTCCTTTGGTTTTAATAATGACAAACAAGTAACTTGTAATACATAACGTAAAATGTGCAAGTTACGCGTGATCACAACTCATCAACGCATACATTCATCAACACCTCTCGACGTCTTGAGTCTACTCATGCTTCAACAAAAGGTATGAAT
Organism: Tanacetum coccineum; assembly: GCA_026074375.1. NCBI lineage: Eukaryota > Viridiplantae > Streptophyta > Magnoliopsida > Asterales > Asteraceae > Tanacetum > Tanacetum coccineum. The sequence goes on along the minus strand of BQNB010057614.1, from coordinate 34,997 downwards.
ATGTTTGTTAAGTTGCATTATGATCAACCCATTTAACAAACTATGTGATTAATCATATTAGACAATAGGATAAAATTAATCACTAACTTAACTAGACAAGATCTTCCATATTAGGAAATAATCTTGGAAGACCAAAACATGTCTAGGCATATTAGATAATGGGACAAAATAATTAGAGAATAAAGACAAAACTAATTATTCTTGTTTAAACATTTTTGGAAACAAATATTACAAGATATTTTCATGTCTAGCAAATCATACCATATTAATGTTAAACTTGATTTTCCTTCTAGAACAATATCTAACTAGATTTTGTAAGTACATTAACGATTTAAGCAAAAGATTTAAAAAAATTTGAAAGGATTTTTAACAATTTTGAAATTGGCTAGTGGGATCCACTGATCCACCTAAATACAAAGACGGATCCACCATCCCTGGATCCGTAGCACCTTGACGGCCAAGTTTTGGGTTTTCTATAAATACCATCTTTTTGTTTCTCTTTTGGAGCTAGCTTTTCACAACCTTTCTTCTACATTATTACACATATTAGGATCATTATAAACAAGCTTTTATAATGTAAAAACACAATTAATCATATCATCAAAACCTCAATAACCCTTTATCATAATGCTTCTAACTTTCATTTGTTGCAAGCATGATTCTACATGATCCTCCATCAAGCTTTGAGATCTTGCCATCATCATCATCTAACACATACCTACATATATGAAGATATATCACAACAAGCCAAGATACTTGTCATCTTCATCAACAACATCATGCTTAGTAATCTTGATGTTTTAGATTAGGCTTTTACATCCAATTGACAATTATGTCTTGGATCATCATTATACACATTTGTGTATCAATCATTATACAACAAACTAGATGTTAGGTGGTTTATGTGTTTAGGCCATAAAACACAAGGTTTGTTATGTTGGGCTATAAAACATAACGGGTTTGGTTGCACCCGAAGAAGGACTCGTTATTTAGCTTAGTACCAGATAAAGTGTAAGCGACGTTAAATTGGTTCTACCTCGAAGTAGGACTCGGTATTTAGCTTAGTACTAGATAAAGTGTAAGCGACTTTGTATGATTTTCTCCGCCTAAAAGGAGCTTCTTGATTTATCGAGTTGGGTACTCGAGGAGTGGAGTAGGGCGAAAAGGAGCTTTATAGTCAAACCAGTATAAATCATCGTGTCCGGTTTGCGCTTTCTTTTACTTATCGCTTTACATTTATATTTACCTTTATCGCTTTAAATATATATTCACATTGCATCTATGTTTGTGTTATATATTGTGTTGTGATGATATGCTTTGTTTGATATTCTTTAGTATAGTTATTGTAGTATAAACTTAATTGGTTGTTTGATACAAAAGCTTTAAGTTATAAAGGAAACATATTCACCCCCTCTACGATTCCACAATACCTATGGACTTCTATTCTATTTAATGGAATATCCTTGGGTAGATCCCTCCAGTTCTGGCTTGATCGTGGGAACGACCACCTATACCTAACCACCTTTTAACTCTAATAGATTAAGTACATGGTCAGTCTTTTGGTATTGTTCTCAGACTTAAAACCATTTGAAAACATCGATCAAGGTACTTTGTGATATAAATCAAAACATTTAGTACCTCAACGGTTTTACTTTTTAGAAATGCTCCCTCTTAATACATGCATCGATAACCGAAATTATTTAGCATGGTGAGGAAGGAGTTCACACTTGAGCCTTTATGATCACATTTTATTTACAAGTTATATATATTTTAATCATTTTCTCCCTTATCAAAAATGTCAAATCTCTTGATATTTTGGATATCAATTGATTTAAATATGTATGAAAATTAGTTGGGGAGAAAAATGTTTTGATTATATATATTAAGCCTTATTAGGAACATTTTAATGCTCCTCTTTAATTTTTGAGGGTTTTATATGGTGTTGAGTACGTTAATTTGAACGATTTTGAATTTCTTGAGAAATTCTTGAAAATTCATACTCAAACACAATATATGCCTATTTTTAGTCCTACACTACTTATTTACATATTCATAAGTTTTATAATTACGATAGAATGACATTAAAAGAGCAGAACAAAGTATGACAAAGTCATATTGTCCGTTGAAGCAGCCGAAGGTCTTCCTCCTATTCTCTTCCACCAACAAACTTTTCCAAGCTCCTTACCAACCTTCTTTCTAGCAACTGACGATCAATATCTTTCACCATGATGCGAGACCGTTTCTTATCCGGGGACGAAAAAGTTCATCTCTTCAACGCAGTTAACCTGTGGATAAGGAACATCATCATTAGAAAACGTGTAGAAGATCTGCAGCTCGGGGTTGAAAGCTATCAGACAAAACTCAATCTCACAGCTTATCTTCATAAATGACTCCTTGATGATTTGAGAGAGTGGTATATGTTGTTATTCGGGAGAGGTCTTCATCACGTGTTCTTGGCTTGGATATGTTGAGCTTCTTTTGATAGCTTTTGACACCAAGTTGAAGATCTTCCACTATCTTTTGGATTTCAATATGCGTTGTAAACATACGTAATGCTGCAGCCCAGTGCACAATGTCCTTACCTTTAAGGTTGAAGAGCATGTTCTGAACAATAAGAACTAGCATGTCTTCGATGTCAGTTAGATGAAGTCATGGAAAGTCGCCTTCCATGCACTTGTATATATGTTGTTCAAATCTTTGAACTTTGAATCTCCTGCTAACAGACCATAACCATACGCATATGTTGACTTTGATTTTGGCAGACTAGAAATCTTTTGGTGAAGTATACAACATGTTTGGACAACCCTTTTGTATAATCCATAAATCTTTGTCTTTTGGGTCTCCAATGTGAAGTACCTAAAGCAACATGCTTGTTATACACTACCTTTATAGGACTCCATAACGTGGGTACCATATCTTCAAATCATTTCAAATCGAACTTAGCAGCCTTCGTCTTGGTTAAAGAATTCGTGTATGTTCTGTCGATGCTTCCTCCTTGCAAGAATGTCAAATCATTGTTGAAGAAGTAATCAGCCAGGATAATTAGATGATTTCTTGATTCAATTAGAGGTAGTGGTTTTCTTAAGTCGAATGGATATCTATCTCCTTCAGGGTTTTTCCAGTCTAATTGATCATTTAGTGCTTTGAAACATTCTTTTATATTATATTCGAGCTCCACATAACTCTTGCAGGTGCCTTTGAGAAGATTGTAAATCGGTCCTACCAAATCAGCTTTTGTTAGATCACAAATATACAGGCGGTTCATGGCAAATGCAGTAAAGTCGATAAGTATGCCCCCTAATCCATTGAATGTTTTTAGAAGTTATCTGCTTTGGCAAGATTACTGAAGACAATTCTGAGTAGGTCCCATCATTAACTATTGTAGCCTTGTTTTCATTCAGGATCAGGTTGGAGGTCTTTTAGGTTTCTTAAACCAGTCATTTGGATCAGCCTTGACACTGGGTGGTTCATCAGTCTTACCCATGTCTTCTTCTTGATTTTGTGGCATTTGAGTATCTCTAGCTTTAAATACCGCCTCCTTTGCTTGAGCAAACTTGCCTATAGTTTTAGGCTGAGATTTGTTGGTGCCTTTGGAGTAATCAGTTAACATTACCTTCTTTTGATGGTTCATCACTTTACTCTCTTCCATTGCTCTTTAACCTATGGCCAGGCTAGCAAGAGGTGCTCATCTTTGTCACATCATCTGGCTTTCTTTTTTGTTAACTTGTCGCACCCTCCCTTTGTCCATGGCTTCGTTCATCCTCAAGATTGACTCAACGAAGCAATGATAAGAGCCCGTGCACGGTATTACTGTCAAATGACTTGGATTTGTCATTGTTTCGAACGATAACAAGTTCTTTTCTGATCAAATTATTTTTAGTTGCATCTTTTTTTATCAAATAATAATGATATACTGAGACCTCTTTGTTGTATTTGTTGCCATGTTTTCCATCCTGATTTTGTTCGGATATCTTTAGGCACTTTTCTAAAGGTTTTGTTCGTTTGAGCACTAAAATAAACATTTGAACATCTGCTGGAACGGGAGTTTGCTTCCTTAAAGAAATTATGCAATATGTCTCTGAGCCCATAGAAGAGCTTCATCATAAATGCGTCCAGTACTTCTTTGAAGGCCATCGGAAACTTCCGATTTATAGTTGCAAGGAGTGTTGAAGGAGGTGATCAAAATTTTTTGAAGCTCTTTGACTTCCTTTTCCCACTCGATAGATCCAAAGATGATAATAGAAAAGTTCAGATATCTTAAACTGTAGAGGTTGAGGTTGAAGCTTCATTATTTTTGTATTAGGAATAGGTGTTGCTTATTGAGAATGAGAATTAAGTTTTGAAGAATTGTTGAATGGAAATGGTTGTTGCAGGAGCTGCATTAAACAGATTTAGGATTGATAGAAAGAGACTGAGGGTTTAGGGATTACTGAAATGTACAATAAGCAGTGAAGAAGAATTGGATACTTAGAAATTCATTTGAACTTGGACTCCAACAAGACAATAAATTCTGATCTCCTACCGACGAGATGCTATCAAGGTTTAGAAATATACTACCACAGTTGGATGAAACAGATCGACTGGAACTTGCAACAAGAGCAGGAGCAACAGTAGTTATTGCTAGAGCTTCATCCTGAATTTAAGAACTTGCATCCTCCTAATTAACTTCCTCACGCTCAACATTTACCTTTTCAGCATCAGTCATCTCCTCATCACCTTTCCCTTCATCAGCAAGCTTTGCATCTTTCAACTCCATATTCACATCATCATACATTTCTGTTGGAATATGAACAAATATAAATTATATATGTCCAGGATTTATATCAGCTAAAGGTACGCACCTACGATTAATATGAAAATAATGTTTTAAATTTATTAATTTAATAGAATTTAATTATGTTTATACACACGATCGTTAAAATTTTAACCAGACTAAATATTAGATTAAGTTAAAGGACTACATGCAAAACCGGGAACAAACGAAAGTTTGTTCTTTCCCACTCTTTAGCCTTATAGTCGGTTGAACCCCCTCCTCATAAGAAGGTGGGGGACTTAGCTGCAAGCCAAATGAGAGGAATTTATAATGATCTTAGGGTCTTTGAGATCTCCATAAACTTCATCCTAAAAGCCCTAATCTCTCCTTACCTCATTCTCCAAGTCACCGATACCAAAACCTTTAAAGTTTTTTGTTTTTTCTTTTCCCCTCCTGATTTGATCGCATCAGCAAATCCATAAAGGATTTCATTTGGTTGGGTTCGAGCCTCTCAAAAAAAACACGAAGGGTTACTGTGGTTTAGTTGATATCAATCTACATGATCGTTTAGTTAACCACTACTAGTACAAGCATGACACGATGTTGTGCAAAGAACGGTACTGTGAGTGGGTAAACTTAAGGGATTATTTTTTTTTGATCCTTGGTGGTTTTCGCCATGGGTGTTATAACACACGCGTATATGAAAGACGGTGTAACGTTTATTTGCTAAAAGTAGTGTAACGATTCTTGCTAAGCGGTACACATCTTTAATCCCAGTTAGATTAAAAGTTCTATACATGTTAGAATCTTTCTTGCGTACTCGTATAATTTAATATTGGTTAAATAGATGTAAAATCCCAACAATGGCATCACGATCTATCGTATATGAATTTGTAATTACAAGAATAAAATTGGACAAAATTAGGGTTCTTGAATGATTTTTTAAGCCTTTGGGCGTTTTATGCATCAAGATTTGATCTTTGTGCATCAAGATTTAATTTTTATTGGTTATAAAATTAATTAGACGAATTCTAGGTTGTATGTAATTTTATAAATAAAACTTGATGTAAATTAAGCGGTTTTATGTTTAAATTAATTGTTAATTCAGCATCCATGATAAATACATGCAATTTATCATGGAGTGAATTGTGATATTAAACTGTTTAATTGTTAAAGAATTTTTAATCAAATATGATGATCAAAATAAAACGTAGACATTAAATAATGGTGGTGTTCGAATCCCACTACTTTAAAAGCAAAAGGAGGCAGACCTTGGCAATGTCTTAATGGGGCCTTTAAAAGTTATTAATGTGCATATGTGGTATGTATTTTCAATACAGGCTTACGCTATCGATTAAATCGATGATATTGCCGGAGTTTAATAGAATTAAGGACCTCATAAGGGATACATACATGTTTAAATTATTAATAATTAGGATCATATGAATATTTTGCATGACTTAATTGTAAGTGTTAGTTATATTAAATACTATTAGTGAGTAGTTTATATGTTTATAATGTTTGTTTTATTTTAAGTATTGGGCCATGTATTAGAAATTAAGAAATAGGTTTTTATTGAAAATAAAATTATCAACATGACAATTATTAAATTAAAGTTAGATTTTATTATAAGACTATTTATAGTACATAATTGTTCTAAAATTAAAGTTTTATTTTGAATGGTTAATAACTAGACACGCTCATGGACTTATGTGAAGTACGACTCCATCCACTAGAACTAACATAAAGTAAGTTTAAGGAGGATTTTTCCTACAGATTTCAGGTTATTAAATACGCTTCAAAATCCTGACCTGATTCCTCCGCTTCTTTAGATGCGTTCGATTGGATTATCGTGAACCATGGCAATGTTACTTACAGTGTCATTATTAAAGTTTTTTAAAAAAGAAATTAGTGCTACAAAGTTGTTTTGCATGCTTCTTTGTACACGTTTTAATCTTTTCCCGCGAATAAAACATAATTCTTTATATTTGAAAACACGTTGAATCGTTAAATTTTAAAAAGGTAACACTATTGATGCATTAGATGCATAGAAAATATGTGATACCATAATAAATAACTTAATTGAGTAAAGTTTTTATTAAAAAACAATTATACGAAATGTAATAGCATGCTTCTTCGTACATATTTGCATGACAAAATAAATACCCTTTTTAAATAAGTTATTGCCATCCAATTTCGTAAAAACACTTGTAAGATGCATTTTACTATACGTGAGACGTAATGTAAGATCGTAATCCCCAGTGGCATTAAATACTTTTTCCATAGAGACGTAAGTGTTACACCATCACGATTTTTGATTGACGACTTAATTGTTTTATAAGTTGATACCATTCAACTCGATGGCATAGAATTAGGATCAAACAAGCTACTCGAATAATAATATAAAAAAGGTAATCCCAATATGTTCTATGCAATGTACCTGGTTGGCAATTTAATATCATTCAATTACCATATAGATACACCAACACTAGCAGAATCTCCTGATTAGGTGGTGGTACTGACAAAAGGATCCTAGTCTAAGAAAATTCCTTGATTTATATTAAAATTTTTTTATAATTTTCATTATAATATATATTACTAATATAAATATCATTAATAATATAAATATTTTTTAATTATATAAATAATTTTGTTTAATAATTTTTAATATTAATATTGTCGTAGTCTTTTACATTCTAATTATATGAATATTAGTTTATTTAAAGTTTTATAGTTCTCATTTCTTTTGGTAATATATGTCTTTTTTATTATTGTAAGAGTTTTTTTATTTTTCTATTTTTGTAACAAATAAGAAAAAACCAAACCGAACTCCACCGAACACAGATAAAACACAAACAGCCACAAATAATAAAAAAACAAAATAATACACACCACCGAAAAATCACACTCTCAAAAAAACAATTCACAACACACATACTAACCAAACAACAACAAACGACAAACTACAACAACCACAAACAAAAACACACCACAAGAAAAAAAAACATCAAAAATTCTCCACACCACAAATACACAACAAACTCCCACATCAGACAAAACACCCTACACAAAACACACTAATACAATGAAACACAACAACACAGCAGACCTAACAACACAAAAACACAAACAACAAGCACCACACAAAACCACACATAAAGAAAAAATACATCAACAACACAGCAAACAAAATCAAAAAACATATACCACACACATATAACCACAACACACACCCAAAAAAACAACAACACAATACACAAACTGAGACCCACAAATAACACGAAACACTAACACAAAAGAATACACAATAAGTAAACCAACACAAACGAGACACATAAGACAGAATAAAACACAAACACAATAACACAAGCCCAAAGAAACCAAACAACTCAGCACAAACCTACACAGAGAAAATCCAAACAAACGACCGCCAACACTCAAAAAACACCCAAGACCAATAACCCACTAAAAACACCACCACACACAAACACACCACCACACAATGCCAATCCAACACAACACCACCACACCCAATAACAGAAAAAACAAAACAATTATAATTACAAAAAACAAAAACCACACAACAACAACGAAGCATAAAACACAACTAATACCAAAATAAAATTAAAAAAAACATCCCAACAATCAAACCTCCACCACCCTCCACACATAAATCACACCACCAAAATCAACAACCCCTACAAAAAAACACAACAACAAATAACACACAACCATCCGCACGCAACAAAATAACACGAAATCAACACCACCAACAAACTCAACTCACACAAAACAAACCAAAACAAGAGCAAAAAAACAACCCCAACAAAAAATCACAACATTACACACAAAAACGCAACAACAACAAAAACTCTTCCCAAACAAAATCACCACAACCCAAACACCCCCATGTTACAACCTAAACAACTCCTTAAACCCCCACTCCCCACCACCAACCAATCCCAAACCACATAAGAATCACTCATTCCAACCCATAACCCCGCCCCAACAACCAATCCTCTAAGCCCTCGAAGATTGCAAATGCGCACCCCAACCTTTACCCTCATATCAAAAGACAGTTAAATGATCACCATTCCGAAAGTCTATAAGATATCCACACAGCCACTGACAATACCTTGAACCGCCATTACCTCGCGGTTCCTCTTGCAGATTCCGAGTCACAGAGGTTGTCCAAAGGCATGTTGTTATCTGATGCATAAGATGAGGTAGATTGTCTAATACTTACGTAGTATGACTCCTGAGCTTCATAAACAGTTTGAAAACTCCTCATTATATGACATTATAAAAGAGCTTAAATCTATGTTTGAAAAATAAGTTGGAGTGGAGAGGTTGACCCAAATCCAATTTCCATGCTTGCAAACAAGAGGAGGGTACACCAGTTGCTGCAACGTACTAACAGAAGAAAGGCTATTTAGACCAACAGAGACCATGAACTTGGTTATATGCAACCAAATGCACAGGATCTGATATCGGGACTTATCTTAAATGCCTTACAAAATAGATTTTCTGGTTTAGTAAAGAAATTACAATACTGCATTAACATGGGGAAGACATTGGTAAACTACATCCTATCTCATTATGTATGAAAAGGGTATACTAAAAGGACTAAACAACCACAATAATTAGATAAAGGTGGTAAATCCAGAAGCCATAAAAAATATACGCTTAAAATCTCAAAGCAAGAGGTAAGCTAATGGCAAGGGAAAAGATAAAACAATTTATATTCCAAAAGCTAAAACCCCCAAGCCTTCTGCTAAAGAGCACCCACCTAAGGGATACACCTGCCTACCGACTGCAAGGAGGAGGGACTTTAGAAGAGAACTTGTCCTGTCTGCTCTATCTTGCTGGAGTAGTTGAAAAAAAGAAGCAAGTCTGCTCTTGCCACTATCTTACAGGTATCTACACAATAGAATTATTTTTTCTTTCCCTAATAAATCTGTTGATGAACACTGGTTTGTGGTACTCACATTAGTATTACAAAATAGGCAAGGAAACAAAAACAAGGAGCACACTATTTGTACGTTGGCAATAGTTGTTCGTAGCACCAAGTAGAAAGCTATTGGAAGTTTATAATGTAGGTTTTTTCCTAATGGCCTTGTGGAGTTGTTTAACAATTGTCATTATTCACCTTTTAATAACTAAGGTGTTTGTTTCAGTACATCATTTCATAGAAAATGGAAGTTGCATCTAGTGGGTTTCACAGATTTTGGAATTTCAGTTTTTTCCAAGTAACAACTGTGATATTATTTTAATGTTAATTACCCAGTACATGTATTTTATGGAAATTGATATTCATGATTCTTGTACCAAATATTTACTTCTTATTTATAATGTTAGCACTAAAAGATCAAACATAATTTGGACTCTACTTATCTATAATGGCACTGCCCGTCTTGCTCATATAGAAAGAACACATAGTTGAATAAGCTACAAACAAGAAGGGCTTTTAAAAGAACAATGATGAGTCATTTGATCAATGTAAAATCTTTTTTATCAGGCATATGACAAGAAATCATTTCCAAACATACCTCGAAAGGGAGGCTGATCTTCTTGGGCTAATACATACTGATGTTTGTGGACCACTTAGACATGTGTCAAGACAAGTGCTAGCTAACCTTCATGTTAAAAAAACTATTTCACAGATGAATAAAGTCGTTATGGTAATATTTGTCCTTCTTAAACATAAAGCATGAGTCTTAGACACGTTCAAAAGTATAAAATGAAGTGTAAAATCAACTCGGAAGACAATCATGCTCTTTTATCAGATGCGAGGTTGGCGAATACATAACCAAGATTAAAGCTTATCTTAAAGAATATGAATTGTCCACAACACATACCTCCTCACTCCTTTACACACCACAACAAAATAGGGTATCTGAAAGGAGAACTCCAGTACGTTATTAGACATGGTGTGTCGAACAATGATGAATCATTACGAAACTCAGACTGCCGTTATCACTTTGGTATTATTGATCTAGTAGTATCTGCAACAAACAACGCACTCTTAATATGGTTCCAACCAAGAAGGTTGATAAGACATAATATGAATTATGGTATGAAAAGTTCCTAATTTGTCTTACTTAAAGGTCTAGGGATGTGAGGCACTTGTGAAGCGGGATACACCTGACAAACTCCAACAAAGATCTGTTAAGTGTATATTTATAGGATACCCAAAGGAAACAATGGGTTACTATTTTTACTTCCCACCTAAAAACAAAATAGTTGTTACGAGGTATGCTGAGTTCTTTGAGAAAAGTCTCATAACTCAAGAAGTCAGTGGGAGGGCCATGGGATCTTGAAGAAATTCAAGATAAAGATACATCACCTTCTGAAATCACTAGTCAAAACTTCCTATGGAGGATAAAGGTTATGAAACCACCCTCAAGAGGAAGTGATTCCTGGTTCGTAGGTCCCCCAAGGACACAATCGAGCTCTCAGATAGTTTATGTCTGAATGTAAAGCGGAGGAAGCATAGTCTAGGGGATCTTATGAACCACTAGCTATAAAGCACATGTTAGATTATGAATCTAAAATTAGAACGATGCAATGAATGAAGGAAAATACAATCCATGATAGACAATATGGTATGGGTCCTAATCGATCTTCCTCCTGGCTGTAAGACTGTTGGGAGTAAGTGGATTTTTTAGAAAAAAACTGACATGGATGGTAATGTACATACCTACGTCTTGTAGCAAAGGGTTATACTCAACTCTATGGGTTTGATTATGAAAGAATTGTTCTCGAACCCGTAACGCGACATTAAAGACGATTAGTGATTCTCATATCGTAATAGCGGCGTTCATGTTTATGAGATACTGCAAATGGATGTCAAAACTGCCTTCTTTAAATGGTTATCTTGGATGAAGGACATTATATATGGTTACATACTGAAGTTTAGATTGATCATAAAATCATCCAAGAAAAGTATGCAAGCCTTCAAAGATCATTTAAGGTCTAAGCAAGCAATCAAGAAACTAGAATAAAAATATTGATGAAGAAATCAAAAGGATTATGGTTTTGATCAAAAGCTTATGAGCCATGTGTAAATCAAAAGGCAAGTGGATAATGTTACATTCCTCAACGTGTATGTGAGACAAAACATCATGGGAAATCACATTCTAAGTTTACAAAGGTGTAAGGATTATCTGAATGTTTTTTGCTATGAAAGATTTGGGGGAAGCATCATTTTATTCTTTGAATCAAATTCTATAAAGATAGTCAGAGTGATTGATTGACTTGGTCCAAAATGCTATACATGTAAAAGACTTAAAGAATCTAAAATGGATATATTCCAAACGTGGCTCAATAAAATCCCCATGCAAGAAAAGACATAGACTTGGTACAAAAGACAAGGTGCTTCAAACACCTAAAGAGGTGAAGCGTAAGCAAAAGTACCTTATGCTTAGGCTCTGGGATCCATTATGTATGGCTGGTAGTAGAAGCACTAGACCTGTTGTGCGTTCGCGGACGCAAGAAATATAACACAACCAGCCGAATTCCACAGAATCCTGGTAATCACTGGACTGCTGTGAAAAATATTCTTAAGTATTTAAGAAATACTAAAGATATGTTCTTGGTTTATGGTGGAAATCCGGAAGCTGAACTTCGAGTTGATTGCTATTGCGATGCTGGATTTGAGACTGATAGAGATGATACAAAATCTCAGACAGGATATGTCTTCATTTTGAATGGAGGCGCAGTGGACTGGAAAAGCTCCAAGCAAAGTACTACTGCAATGTCTGCTACAGAAGCTGAATACATAGCTACTTCGGAAGCTGCGATGGAAGCTGTTTGGATTAGGAAGTTTATTTCAAGGCTTGGTATAGTACCAACAATAAACGAACCTATTAGAATGTTTTGCGATAATTCAGCCGCACTTCATTTTGCTGACGAACCGGGAGTTCAGAAAGGCGCCAGACACTACCATAGGAGATATCATTATGTTCGCGAGAGTATTGCACTGGGTGAAATAAGATTCCTTAAAGTTCACACAGATGACAATCTGACTGATCCTTTTACGAAGGCTTTACCTAAAGGAAAGCTTACTCAACATGCTAGGAGCATGGGACTTCGTTTAGCTAGTAGTTTCATGTAGATCTGTGTTTAGTATTTAGACAAGGAATGTTTTAACAATTTATTTTATGATAATGATACTTTGTATTTTGTTATTTTTATCATAAATTGTGTCTTATATTTGCATGTTTAAATCCATGAATTATAGTTATTATTCAAAATTAATCCGTTGTCGATTAAGAATATGGAAATATTGTTAAATTAAGACAATTCTGAGTGATTGGTGATATTTTAGATATTAAGGATATGTCCACCAAACTCACATGATATTCATAAGATGAATATTGGATTTCCCCAACACAAGAATATTACTTTATGGATCGTGGTCATTAAGTAAATCTTGTAAGTGATTTTATTTACAAAATCCTTAGACTTGAGATGCAAGTAGGTCTTGCATATCTGGATAATCCTTCTTAATCTAGTCTAAGTTATCCTGAAAAATGGATAACTAATAAGGGCTATTTCAGAAGTAATTTTGAAATATGATCACTTGACATTTGTAGTCAATATAGAATTTGTTCCTTCAATAGTTGAAGAATGATGCCACTAGGACCCTCGTAGAATTAATCAGATGTGTGTATGGCCGTACCCGAAAACTCATGTAGAATATGTCTCATTGATTTTCGGTAACTTGATTAGTTACATATACGAGAAACAGAATCGTTAAATAATGGAATGACATTGATCCATATCCATTTTTAACACGGTATCGGAAACAAAGGGATTGTAAATTCATAAATCATTTGTCCGTGTCTTTATGAAACCACACTCGGATATTTCTGGGAGCATTGGCGTGTTGCTAGACGCTTACCAATGTTATTATATAATTTATACATGTCCAAGTGGGAGCTGTTGGAATATGAACAAATATAAATTATATATGTCCGAAATTTATTCGAGCCTAAGGGGACGCACACGTTAATATGTAGAATAACGTTTTAATATATTAATGTAATATATTAATTAGTGTTTAACAACGGTCGTTAACAGTTTTAACAGAAAAGAATATTAAGTGTTAATAGTTAAAAGGACTAATATGCAAAACCGGGAAAAAATGAAAGTTTGATTTTCCCACTTTATCCTATACATCGGTCGAACCACCTCCTCATAAAGAGGTAGGGGACTTTGCTTGCAAGCTAAGTTGAGAAGAGTATATAAAGATGTCTTAGGATCTTTGAGAGCTCATAACTTCAATCTCTAAAATCCCTAATCTCTCTTGCTTTTTCTCCTAGTCGACCGAACCAAAACCTTTTTAAGGTTTTCAGTTTTTCTTTTCCCCTCATGTTCGATCGGCAGCAAACCCACAAAGGGTTTTCATTTGGTTGTGGTTCAACCCTCAAGAACATGAAGGGTTACTTGGTTTAGTTGATAGTCAAGCTACGGTGATCGTTTGGTTAAACACTGCTAGTACTAGCATACACGTTGTTTGCTAAGTTCATATTATGTGTGTAAACTTAGAGGGATTATTCTTTTGATCCTTGGTAGTTTTGTGTGGTGTTATACACAGAACCTTAATTTAATGAAGACTGTGTAACGTTTATTTGCTAAAAGCATTGTAACGTTTCATGGCAAAAAGGTACACATCTTTCAATCCATGTTAATTATAAGTTCCTATACGTGTATTTGAATTTTTCTGCTTCGAACCTTCGGATATGTTTAAATGTGGTTAAATAGATGTTAAAATCCAACAAGGTACTCTATTCAAACTAATGAATGACCCTGGGGTAGATCCCCCTCCTGATCTAAGCTGGCTCATGGGAACGAATACCTAAATCTTAACCACCTTATAGACTCCATATTAATTAAAGACATGTTCGGTGGTTTTGTATTGTTCTCAGCCTTAAAAACCATTTTGTAATGCTCCCCGTCTCAACATGTGCAACTATATTCGAAAACGTTTAGCACAATGAAGAGGTGAAGCTTGACTTAGTCCTAAATCGAGCACATCTTTAGCCATATATTTTAAATCACAATTTCTCCCCTTATCAAAAATGTCAAATCTCCTTATATTTAGATATCATTGATTCAAATTTAAATGCGATCAGAGAAAAAAATGGTTCCGAACTATTAACAAGGCCTATTAGGAAACATTTAATGCTCCCCTCCTCAATTTATGAGAGTATTATATATATAGTGTTGAGTACGTTAATTTGAATTTTTTTGAATTTATTGAAAAATTCTAGAATTTTTTGTACTCAAAATCTCTCCAATAGAGGTCACTACTATCGCTATCGCTATGGGGAGAGAGGAATAAGAAAGAGAGGAGGTTGATTTACACAAAATTGAATAAGGGTATATATGGAGGTGCGGAGGTGGAGAGGACGTGTGGGGGCATTTAGAGAGGGAGATGGATGGCGGACTCAAGCTAGAGGGTAAGGAGCGCGTAGCATATAGAAGAGTGGTTGGTATGGTTTGGAAGTGAACGGTTATGTCTTAGTGTTCTTGTTTAGCTGTTGAGAGAGTGCTGTGTGTCATTATGTTGGTGTGGGCTGGGCGTGAAGGGGGTATGATTGTTATATATAACTGTTGTGGTTGTGTTTTGGGTGATTATATTTGTGTTGAGGAGAGGGTGTTGGTTTTAGATTGGATAAGATAAATACTAATACACACAGCAGGGGACTTTTACACACAACACACAGATGGTATGTATTTGGGGTTTGAAGGTTTTCTCGAGAGCGCGAGAGAGTGCGAGCGCTTAATTAGTTGGTTGGTTGGTGTATGGTTTGGGGAGGTTGATGATCAGAAATGTGAAATTGATCTAACTTGAGATCTCTCTATGGCAACTGAAGAATGCGTAAGATGTTATGGAAGGGGGGTGGGGTAAGAGTGGTTAAAGTTAATGATACACTTGATAATATTGGGTTAATATATAGTTGTGTTATATTTTTTTATTTGGTTTGTTAGGGTAAGTTGCTATTAGTTATATGATGTATTTTAGTGTTTTTTATTTTATAAGAGATTTTTAAGTGTTTTATAAAACACTATTATTAAATTTGATATATTTTAAATTCTTTGGGTTATATAATTTTTAAATTATTTAATTAATCTTAGCTTATAACTTATTTTAAAAATACGAATCAGACCCGTTCTTGACTATAAATAAAAAAAGTATAATTAGTATTGAGTTTTT
The DNA here is from genome assembly GCA_026074375.1 of Tanacetum coccineum. Lineage (NCBI taxonomy): Eukaryota > Viridiplantae > Streptophyta > Magnoliopsida > Asterales > Asteraceae > Tanacetum > Tanacetum coccineum. The sequence goes on along the minus strand of BQNB010057614.1, from coordinate 19,020 downwards.
GTATAATAAATATGATAACACATTGGTTCGCCGATCGAAACAGAGGGAAAATAAAACCGAAAACCTTAAAAAGGTTTTGGTTCGGTCACATAGAAAAAACAGAAGATTAAGATTTTAGGGATTGAAGTTATGACTCCTCCAAAGACCCCTAAGACTCCTTATATACTCCTCTCATCTTAGCTTTGCAAGCAAAGTCCCTACCTCTTTATGAGAGGTGGTTTTCGACCGACTGGAAGGATAAATGGAGGAAAAAATCAAACTTTCTTTTTTCCCGGTTTTGCATATTAGTCCTTTAACTATTAACAACTAATATTTATTCTTGTTTAAACTTTTAACGATCGTTTGTTAAACACTAATTAATATATTACATTAATATATTAAAATTTTATTCTAACGTATTAACGTCTGCGTCCCTTTACTCGAATAAATGCTAGACATATAAAATTATATATGTGTTCAATCCAACAGCTTCACTTGGACTTATAAATATATAATAACATTGTAAAAAAAAAGCATCAGCAACACACTAATGCTCCCAAAATATCCGAGTGTGGTTATCATAAAGACACGGACAAATATTTATGATTTAACAATCCTATTTGTTTTCTATACCGTGTAAAAAGGATATGGATCAATGTCATTTCATATTTAACGATTTTGTTTCTCCGTAATATGTATACTAATCAATGGATTACGTAAATCCAATCAATGAGACATATCTATATGAGTTTTTCGGTACGCCATACAACACATCTGATTAATTATATAAAGGTCCCAGTGGCATTAATTCTTCAACTAATAAAGAAACCAATTTTAGTTTGACTACAAGTGTCACGTCATCATGTTTCAAAATCACTTTCTGAAGTACCTTTATTAGTTTCCATTTTTCAGGACTAACTTAGACTAGAAACAAGAAGGTTATCCACATATGCAAATCCTACTTGCATCTCAAGTCAAAGAATTTTGTAAAAAAAGTCATTACAAAGATTTACTTAATGACCGACGATCATAAAGTGAATATTTCTTTGTGTTGGTTGAAATCCAATATTCTCTTATAATATCATGTGATGTTTGGTGGACATATCCATAATATCCATGATTGTAATCGGTTTTATACACGTCATTAATAATATAAATATAGAAAATTACCAAACTACCCTTGAGGACAAAGGAAAAAGAAAATTCTCATAAATATAATATATAAAACGTCTATCAACCGGGAAGTATAATTCCCGGGTCGTTATTTCCCCAACGATTTATGAAATTGAGACCACGTTAGTTGTACGGGACAATGATTTGAATTGGTTACAGATACAATGATTGTTTCCTAAAATCCTAAAAGAGAGCAAATTAAAGGACAATTAAACCTAACTTTAATAACGGGAAATTACACTTTAGCTAAAAACGCAAAACGGGAACCCTAAACGGCAATTAAAAACCCTAAATTTCCAAAATTAAACCTAAAATGAATTTTTTACTTTTAATAGACTCTAATTGACTAAAAAGTAAGTTTAAAGAAAACTAGAACAAAAACGGATTTGAAATGAGCTTAAAAACACGAAAAACCCGTGTAACGGAAACGAATCCGCTTCTTCTAAAAATCAGAAATTTTGCAATTTTAACCCTACGGGAACAAAACTAATTTTCCTAGAAACTATATGATAAAAAAAATTTTCTAAAAAAGAATTATTTTTTGATTATTTTTCTATTTTTTATGATTTTTTAAAGTTTTTAATAAAAATAAATGTTTAAAAATTCTAAACTAATTATAAAAATTATGAAAAAATTACAAAAAATAGCTTAAACTAAGAGGGACCTAGAAAAAATAAGCTTGGTTACACAGCTTTTAAAAACGAAAAAAAAAAAAAAATTAAGCTGTGTAATTAAGCCTAAACAGCTAATTGTCTAACAAGAAGGCAAACACGTATATAAAAAATAAATCTTGTGAATAAATAACGAAAAAAAAAGGGGGGAACCCAGGGCACGTTGGATAGAGGTGTGGGGTGTAGGGTTAATTAGGATGATGGATGTTGAAGGCTCGTGTTCATGCCTTGCGTCACCCCCCGATTTCCATCTTCCTCTTTTTTAAAAAAAACTTATAAAATATAAGTGTAGAAACACAATTGAACTAAGTCACAAATTTTAATAAAGAGAACTTTTACGAAATCTCCTAAATACAGCTGAAAATCAGCTTCAAAATGACAGAAAATGTTAAACTTCTTTTTTAGCTTATAATAAACTAAGAACTTGAAACATGAATAAGCTAAACTAAGACTTAACTAAGCTACGTTTACACTAACCTAACCTAATAAGAACTAACCTGACTTAGGACAAATAAGTCATAGAACACCCATCAAAAGCAATAATCTAAATGACATATACAATCGCTAATACAGCTCTAAACACTAACTGAAAGACAACAGCCTGCAAGGGCACGTCTTCACACGCCTTAAACCTTAAGCGTCACATATGGATCCTTAGAGCAAAAAGCATTAATCACCTAAATTAAAGCTCACCTAATAAGCTATTTCTCAACAAACAACAACAATCAAAAAAAAAACATTTTGAAATCGTAACTGAGTACGACTAAAAGCAAAAAGAAAAATCTACATGGCTCTCTTGACTACTATTTTGAATTTTAATGATAAAAACTGCATAATAAGACATAATCTTATCTGAATTTACTAAAGCTATGACAACTAGAATTTAACCTAATAAGCTAAATTAGTATAAGACTTAAACAAAAGCAATCTATAGCAATAACAATTAAACTCTAAAAAGCCAACTATATGAAAATCTTAGAACCAAACAGCCTGCAACGACCTTTCAGCTATTTTTTCAATAAGCTCTTGGATCCTAATGCAACTATGTAAAGGCTACACTAGATATATACTACAACTAAAAAACTCTCTAAAACATCTTTATTATAAACTATTTGAAATTCAATTGCTTTAATTAAAAAAGCTTGTTGAAAACAGCAGTATAATAAGAACTACTTAGTACTTTGGTTTTTGAAATTGAAAAAGACAAGAAGCCAAATTTAAAAAGCTAAAACATATGATCAAATGAGCTTAACTACAAAGCAAATTGAAGATAATTAATTATAGAACCTAATCTTACTTGACAATGCTAAGAAAAAATCCAAATTAAGACAACTTTTTTACTCTGATAAATTTATGATGAAAAAAGGCCTTTTGACGCTACGTTTTTCAGTACTGAAAGCAGCTGTGCACAAAGGTCCAAACTTAAATCAACACAATTCAGGTAAAAAGAAACTTTGCTATCTACACTTAAACTAAAACACAAACAACAACAAGTAAGAAGCAAGTGATAAGGCTAATGGACTGATTCAGGCTTAAATCATATAAAAGAATTCTCAAATAATACAACAAACCATATAATATAACACTACATAAATGCAAAAACACAACTTACAGCGTAACAAACCCTAATCTAATGCTTAAACATATTCTCATAAAACCTCAATATGTATCTTTATAAAACTAATAACAAAAGGACTTAATAAGCCTTTAGACAACATTACTCGATCTAAATGAGCAGAACATAATAGCCAAAACACCCTTAATTTTTTCCAAAATACATATATTAGCTTATGATACTTAGAAATACACAAGCTCAAACCCTAGTAATACCAAATTGTAATCAGCTTATAATTTGGGCCTGAATGCAACTAATTTTACAGAACTGATTAGCAGAAATTATAAATAAGGACTAAGTATGCTATTTTTTATGATTCTCATTAATGACAGATTTTTTAACAAAACAATTTACTTCAAAACTAAACTTCTAAAGCTGATCATCATGAGACTTTTTGGCTAGACATAAAAACAATCATACAATAAACAGAAATTAAGCACGATACAACTAATTAAAGCAACAGAAGCATATCTAAGCAAAGTAAACAAATTAACGAATGTAAATCATGAAATGTATAAAAAGAAGTGACCTTCACAATCCATCAGCTTAAACAGAGATGTTTGCTCTTATTAGAGCTTAAATCAATAAGCTCTGGCTTGTTTAGAACAAGCCAGTGGTGTCCATGAACCCTTCCAGGTTTGGTTCATCATCCTTACTTAAAGCTTAGGTAATAGTGAGATTTGAGTAAATAAAGCTCAGTTAAGCTTGTAAAAGCTTAACTGAGTATAACAAGCTTAGAAGTAACAAAGAGAGCTTATGAGAGCTTATCAAGAGATTATGACTCAAATTTAATAAAATGTATTAAAGTAAAAACTTGGAATAGAACTCCAAAAGTAAATGAACGTGCAGATTTTTATTGGAACATTTAAAGTGAACAATACAAGCTATAAAAGGAATACAATGAAAATTAAACTTAAAAAAGCTAAAATAATACTACAAAAACTAAGCTATCCAAAATTCCTAGTTCTCGATATCCATATAGTGATGAGGCTACTCTTGAATTTATACTCGAGTCTGAGAAGCTTCCAGAGCCTTTCGACACAGAGCACCCTATCTCTTGATCTTAAACCCTCTTCAAACTAACCTCTTGATCAAATCTTTAGTAACCTTTGGAATTAAGTAAGTTGATCACACAGGATGCCAACGTGGCATTCCCATGTAGATCCAAAGTCACTTGTGCTTACTTTGGCATCTTAATTTAGTGGCAAAAACTCCTTGTCCACTTTGGTGTGCTTCATCTCTACATCGTCGTCTGTTTCTCTTTTGGGATTTGACCACATTGGAGGCTACATAGTGAACGTATAACTCTGACACATCCATTCCTATGGCCTTCTGAATCACTTAGCCACGTCCTCAATTTCCATTTGCCCTTTATTTTTGAATCCGGGGTTAAAATAGAAAGAGGACGATGAATAATAAATAGTGTTTTTGGCCGCCTATTTAGCCGTTTTGGTGAGGGGTTTGACTCGATGGTAAAGTGGGCTTTGACATGTGTTTGATACAAAATAAAAGAATTGGCCGGTATGTTGTTTGGTATTAATAAAAGAGGCTAACGAGTGTTAACTCTTATATATTAAAGAGGATATAACACGTTAGGGCATTTGGACCCATTCTGATGCTAAATTGGTTTGACTTGAAGGCGTTTTGGTATTTTATGGGTTTGTCATAATCTAAGTGAGTTCGATCTTTTGAACATTGAATGAACTACTCCCGCTCTTTTGCAATTATTTATTAGACCAATCTCGGTTCGTCGTTGTCAGGTTTTTTTGACTGCACCTTTCTAGCGCGATTTATATTACAGATACTCATACTACACAAATCCACTGGAAACACAACAAGCAATAATACAAGCATTTTAAGCATACTTATTTTCTTGTTATGAGCATTTCCTTGATATAAAACGGATATGTGTTTTCAAACATATCAAAATTCTCCAAACTAAGTCCTCACGCAATATTATATGCTTTAAAACCAAATACCTCAAAACTTCCCCAAACTAAATCTTTGGAAAGTAGCAAAGACTTTTGTGGAGAGAGTTTAGAAATCACAAGTTATAAAACACCCCATTTTCCCATTTTTATAAAACTTTTTCATTTTTTTTATATATAAACTTAGAATATTTCGACTTTCGTTATTTCCATAACTGTTAGGGATCATAGAACAAGATGCATTTCGATCCGAGAATGCCCCAAAAAGGATAAATTCATCGTCCCCGACTTTTCACTTATCCAAACCAAGCTTAAAATGAAATCACAGCTAAATATCAGTAAAGATGCTAACACTACTCATATTTGCAACTTGTGAACTTTTTACTCCCGATATTTATTATATCTTAAGTGAATGTGCTATTTTGAATTTCAACCATGGATCAACGTTTTGCAAAATACTATGCTTCACGTTCCACCCAAGAATAATGAGTTTGAAGGCGAGATCATCCCATGTAGCGACTTTCGTCTCGGCACATCCCAACCTTGCGGCTAAGTGACCAGGCTTTTGACACCCCACAAAGACTAGTATCGGGACTCACGGACCTTAGGTTTTTAAAAACTCTCAGGTTTCTCGAATATTCATAGCTTTAAAATAGAATAGTCAAAGTTCAAAAGCATATTTGAATTTACAAAATGAAATCAATTTATTAATTCCAAACTTAATATTAAATCATTAATGCACTAATAACCCTCGACCTTTATAAGCCCAACATCGATGTGAGCCGCAAGTATGCAACAAACTTTATCATCTCGATTGTTTATTCTTACTAAAGTGGGCCTTTTCTTTAAAGTATAACCAACATCGGTTTGTGAGACGCAAGAGGTAGTAAACTCTTATCAGCCACAACTTTTATAGTATTATACTTTTATTTTTATTCATTTTATCATTTTTTAGAGAAGACTTCTTTTTGGAAAATTCAAGTAGAGTTTAAACAAGAACTAAAATTTTACGCTATATATTACTAAAAATTATTGAATTAGTTTAGTCTCCAAAAACACCACGTATATTAGACCGGTTAAGAGCTTATGGAGAAAATCACAAATTACCATACATGAACACTTAAGAATTCTATACTAATCCTGCTTTAGCATCCACTCATACTTGACTCTATCCAATTTTTTCGTTCTTCGTGAATACTCGTGAACGCTTAGTCCTAAAAGTTTAAGAAACAAGCAAGCTCACACGCTCGATCGAGTCGAAATTTTTATTCTAATTCTACCATCTGAAAGTCAAAATTGTGACAAAACACTTATTTAATTTTTGAAAATTTTAAATTTTTCCATATTTTTGAAAATTTTGGTGGGATAACGGAGTACGTGAGAACAATGGTCAAAAGTAGGTAAGATCATATCGAAGATATACTACCCCATACTAAAATTAAACATTGTCCACAATGTTCCTAGCTTAAGACTTAAAAAACCCCAAAACTAGAACACAAAAAGGGTCTAATCATAACCCAAACATGAAAAAGTATCAAAGGCAAATGGTGTGGGGGGGGGGGGGGAGAGGGGGGGGGGGGGTGGCCAATAATCTTAGAAGTTTTTCACACTAAATGGGGGGGGGTGGTTTAAAAAGGTTAATTATATATATTAGGTTATGTTTATGTTTTTGATTGTTTGTTTTTGTAGTTTAGAGAGGTAGATATTGCACTTCCCCCAAAATAATGGCAAGCATGCGAGGAAAGCTCAGTGGCACAGCGAGACAAACACCAAACACCAGAGTCGTTCAGACAATTTGACTGTGCACTCTGCAAACATAACAAGTACAATCAACACACAAGACGGAGCAGCTAACAAGCTCCTCTCACCCCACCATAGACAATAAAGCAAAACATGAAAGGGCGATAATAGGAACAGGATAAGCCATGGGTGCACATCTCACGAGCGGCTCTTCTGTTTTCGGTATCGAGCTCACAATAGCTTACTCGATCCCGAATTATTCGGCTTGAGAGAGTGAATAGCGAAAGAGAAAATCTCATCTAGGGCTTCAATACTGCTGTGGGATAAACATTTAAGCACATAAAGTTCCACTCCGATGAATGCACCGGCCTCTAATGCCGGATGCGGGGTCAAAATGGTGTCTTCAACGAGGGGGGGGGGCGGGGGGGGGGGGGGGGGGACATACGACTGACGAGAAGTACATGAGAATCACAGAGGGCTAAAGCGATGACGCATACGGGACGAAAAGCTCTCGACATGACAGATGTGAGAACGTCTTCGTCACACATTCGGTAACACACAACAATCTCTCACCATCCCCCTGAGGTCCACCAACACATTCGAATCTCTTCATTAACATCCATCCAAATTGTTATCACGGCAGCATCAAGAGTTTTGCAACAACTCTTTAAGTAAATATCACATCGTGGTTCCGGAGGAGGACAGAGTTAATGACGGATAAAAATTAAAGTGAACTGATTCAAACTACAGGAGTCAAAAGACTTCATTTGAATTATCAGAATAACAACGCTAAGTCACCTACCCACTGATCGAGAGCTCTATCTAAAAACGAACAAGTCATACTCGGGAGACAGAAGTTATTACATAGTACTCAGGGCGGATACTGCCACGATCTCGTCTCTCTCTGCGTATCATCCGCTACAAAAGAGCTATGCCGAAAACATTTTTCTCTTTTCGCGGAAAGAATTATCCAGAAAGAGACGAGAGAAGTATCGCGGCGACTTCTCAACGATGACTCACTATCCGATGACAGAATAGAAATCGAAGAAGACAACTTGAACAATGATCAGGAGAGTACGGGTTGCTTCAAAGAATTACGATATTACAGTAATAAGACACTGACTATTCATTACTCTCTCTCACACAAAGGTGGGGTATTACTCTTGAGAGATTTGGCGAAACAAAATATAAAACTTCTAAGCTCAACCACTCCCCTTCTCTTTCTTGATCTCTTAATCACCTCCTCTAAGGCTAACATCTCTAATTGAAGTGATGCTTCAAACGTCACTCAGATGTTCTCCACACTAAGAATCGTCATCACCTTAGAAGTACCATCACTCTCTGTCTAGAACATCGAATAAAATCCCAGAATAGATCGCTACAAGCATCAAAGTAGACCATAGAACATTCTTACAACCCACGAGTACATCACACACGCTAATCCGTCGGAATACCCCCTCCATGAGGGGGGGGGTGGGGGGGTAGTAACTTGGGATTGGGAAAAGTTCCTTAACACTAGTGAATAGTGTCAAGATGCTTGACCCTAATACTTTATGAGATTGTCGGCATCCTCGGTTTGGTAAGTCTGGGTTCCCCTCGATTGTGTTAAGTCGGGTGTGATTCTTTAGGCTTGACTATATATCATCAGAGTATACTCATCATTGTCATTGTCGTAAAAGTAGGACGATTCCCAACTTGGACAATTAATATAATCAGATAGCTCAATCTCTAATATTTCACTGACATGTCTTCAAGTAGTTTTGACTCATCAATTCTTGAATATCCACTTGAATGATAATGCTTGTTCCATCAAAGCATCCTAATTTTGCCAATCTCTCCCCAGAGCCTACAATATAACCTTAGGTGTTTACTCCAAAAGTTATACTACAAAACTTCCTTAAGAAAGTGCAAATATCTTTCCTAAAGTTTTCTCAAGCTTCTTCATCATCAATCATAATAAAAATTGCCAAAATGGAGTTAAATCTTTTGATGCTGCCGTCTCCTTCTTCTCTTAGTTGAATTCCTTTAAGAATTTGCAAATCATCCAAAGTTAAAGAAGCTAATTCTTGCATAACATTCAAGTAGATTATGCTCTTCTTCCATTATCTTGCTTAATCTAAAGAAATCTCTCCTCTAGCTAGCAATAAAGCTCATTCAGTTTTTTAGTTAGTGAGATTATTTATCATACTCCTTTAAAACTGCTTGAATGGCTTCCATTAAGTCTTCTCGAGCTTGCAAAATTTCTTTATTCATCTCTTAAGGATGTGGATGAATGTCGGAAGACTGCGGGGGTTGATATTGGTCAAAACCGAAAGAATTAGAATTATAGAAATCTTGGCTCATCGGTTGACACTAAAAAGTCGTATGAGGACCCCCGCAGTTTTCACAACAAAAGATATTGTTGTGGAAAACTAGGTGGAATAGTGGAGAAATTTTATCGGAAAAGGTATTGATCGAAACACTAGACCTGATGTAGACAAACGGGACTTGAGGAGGACAATCATAGCCATGTTTGGGCATCGTTACACAAAACACACATTAATAATGCACGTAATAATATGGTATGAGGAGTGGTTGCAAAACTTGGAGAATCGTTTAGAAGTAGTACGAAGTTAACAAATGATATGGTGTTCCATTTCCAACGAGACAATAAAAAAACAAACACCATCCAAATTCATTACAACCTCATAGATGGCATTAACCCAAAAGACAATTTTTTTTAGCAAACTATTGCAAATTTTGTATGAATCTCATAAGATTTGATTGTTACATGGATCCGGTTTAGAGATAAATCAAATTTGGCGGTGACAATTGTAACCATAATGAGCACCTTAGCCCACAAGACTTACAAGTACATCGTTGACAAAAGATACATTTCTAACGAACAACCACAACCTCGTAACAAACATGATTGAGGTTAATTTGTCCGAGGACTTTGCAGGAATTTTTCACTGGGGTCCTGTTTGTGACAACGAATGTCTACTCTGGAGAGCATTAACAACGTTGGTATCGTCATCGGATGGCTCGTAAGTGTTTAGAAGGTCTTGGTAAATTCCATTTTCATGACAAATTGTAAACCAAACTTCTTTTAATTTCTTTCGCCATAGAGTACATCCTTGACAATTTGGACCTTCAACCGGGTTTCCACACTTGGGACAATCACGAAGGGGTTGTTGAGATGAGTCGGGTGTACAACAATATCCTTTATTATACAAAGATACACAAGACGGACACTCTTTAATCGTAAAAAGGGGATTCAAACGATAATCGAGTGACGCCATAAGAATTAAACAATTTAGAGGGTTAAGAAAAGAATTAAATGGATAAGAACAAAAAGAAGATTATTTTTGGGTTTTTAAGTTTTTTTTAAACAATATATTTTATTAAAGGACAAAACGAGATCGAATAACTTAAACCTAATAATCAACAAGCTTCACGGTAGCTCTCTAAAAGTGTTTATCTTTCAAAGTTGGAGCCTATAATGCCGCAGTGACACAAAAGACAATTTTTTTGAACTTTAATTCGAGTTGGTAACTATATGGATAATACCTCAATTGAAGGTAATATTTGGTTGGTGTTCTTTTAACCCAACTTTGTAACTTTTTACAATAAAACACAAAATAACGAAAAAATCGAAAAATCCGGAAGAGCAAATAATTGTTGTAATATTTTGTTTTAATCCATCACTTTTACTAAAAAGATAAGAAAATTATTTTTTACTTTTTATTTTTTTATTATTTTATTTTTTATTTTTTTAATTTTCTTAAAAGCGTAACTTTCGAAAACGAAAGGTTCTCCAAATCACGATCGACAAACTTCAAACGAAAGAATCTTAATCACAAATCCCCGGCAGCGGCGCCAAAAACTTATTGTAATAGTTTTATACACGTATTAATAATATAAGTATAGAAAATTACCAAACTACCCTTGAGGACAAAGGAAGAAAGGAAAATTCTCACAATTATATATAATAATACGTATATTTACCGGGAAGTAGGATTCCTGGGTCGTATTTCCCCAACGATTTATGAAATTGAGACCACGTTTGTTGTTCGGACAATGATTTGAATTGGTTCAAATCATGATTTGTTTCCTAAAATCCTAAAAGAGAGCAAATTAAAGTACAATTAAACCTAACTTTAATAATGGGAAATTAAACTTTAGCTAAAAACGCAAAACAGAAACCCTAAACGGCAATTAAAAACCCTAAATTTCCAAAATTAACCTAAACTTTAATTTTTTCCTTATAATAGACTCTAATTTGACTAAAAAGTGTAAGTTTTAAAGAAAACTGAACAAAAACAGAGTTTGAAATGAGCTTAAAAACACTAAAAACCGTGAACGGTAAACGATCCCTTTCTCTAAAAATCCGAAAAAAAAAATTTAGTCAATTTTAACCCTACGGGAAACAAAACTAATTTTTCCTAAAACTTTATGATAAAAGAAAATTTTCTAAAAAAGAATTATATTTTTTTGATTATTTTTCTATTTTTTATGTTTTTTTAAAGGTTTTAATAAAAATAAATGTTTAAAAAATACTAAACTAATTATAAAAATTCTAAAAAATACAGAAAATAGCTTCAACTAAGAGGGACCTACGAAAAATAAGCTTGTTTTACACAGCTTTTTTTTTTAACGAAAAAGCTGTGTAATAACTTAAACAACTTTTTGTACTAAAGATGCAAAAACGTATAAAAAAGTAAATAAAATCTTGTGAATCCTATAACGAAAAAGACCCCAGGCACGTTTGTTTAGAGGTGTGATGGTGTGAGTCGTTTATGGATTGAGGATGGTTTGAGGATTGGGGTTCGAGGCCTTGCTCACCCCCGGCTTTCCATCTTCCCTTTTTTTTTGAAAAATTATGAAAACAAAGTTGTAATGAAACTATGAAAATAATCACTTTTAATAGAAGAACTTTTTACAAAAATCCCAAAATAAGCTGAAAATCAGCTAAAAGACAGAAAAATGTTAAAACTTTCTTTTTTAGCTTTTTTTTTTATTTTTTTTTAATTTTAAAAAACTTAAGAACTTGAAAAACATGAAATAAGCAAAACCTAAACTTAATTAAGCTACTTTTACCCTAAAAAACCCTAACCTAATAAGGCTAACATGACTTAGAAATAATCAAGCAGAATCCAAAAGCAATAAGCTAAGTTATCCTAATAATCTCTTAAACACAAACTGAACAACCAAACAGCCTTGTAAGGGCAGTTCAAGCGTAAATTTAAAGCTCACAAATGGAACTTTAGAGCAAGAAAGCTTATCACCTAATTAAAGTCACAGCTAATTAAGCTTCATTTAAAATAACAATCAAAAAAACCAATTGAAATCTAAAAGAGTACTGAAAAAGCAAAAAGAAAAAGCACAGGCTACTCGTGATATATTTTATGATTTTTTTAAATGAAAAATCTAATAACTAATCCTACTGAATTAATAAGCTTAATGACAACTGAATTTTAAACCTAATAAGCTAATTATATTAGGAGAGAATAAACAAAAGCCTTAAAAAGCAAAATACGCAATTAAAACACTAAAAGCACTTAATGAAAATCTTAGAACCAAACAGGCCCTGCAAGGACCTTTAAGCTTATTTTTCAATAAGCTCTTGGATCCTTATGCACTATTAAGCTACACTAGATTAAACTACAACTAAAAAAACTCTCTAAAACATCTTTTAGAAACTATTTTGAAATTCAATTGCTTATTGAAAAAGCTTGTTGAAAAAGCTTGTTGAAAACAACTTATACTAAGAACACTTAGTACTTTTGGTTTTTGAAATTGAAAAGACAAGAACAATTTTAAAAGCTAAAAAACAGATGAACAATGGAGCTTAACTTCTAAAAAGAAAATTGAAAAAGATTAACTCTGAACCCTAATCTACTTGAAAGCAGAAAAAACAAAAATTTAAGAGAAACTTTTACCTCCTGAAAATTTATGATGAAAAAGGCCTTTTTTGCTGTTTTTCATACTGAGCAGTGTGCACAAAAGGTCCCAAACTTAAATCCAACAAATGCAGGTAAAAAGAACTTGGCTTCTACACTTAATAAAACACCAAAACAACAACAAGTAGAGCAATGATAAAGGCTAGGACTGAATTCAAAGTCTTAAAATCATATAGAACTCAACTATTATAATAGAATAAAACTACTAATGCAAAAACACAACTTAAGCCTAACAACTCTAATCTATGCTTTAAAACTAATCTTATAAACCGTCAATATGGTATTTTAAAGAATAGACCAAAGGACTAATAGCCTTTGACACATTAACCTAGAGTTAATGGCTGTCATTAGCCAAACACCCTTTAATTTTTCCAAAATACATATTTAGCTTATGATACTTAGAAATAAAGCTCAAACTAGAAATACCAGATGGTAATCAGCTTATAATGAGCCTAATGAACATGTTTTAAACAAACTATTAAGCAAATTAATAAGCTACAAGGTTATGCTATTTTTTATGGATTTTCTATATGACAGATTTTAAATAATTACTTGCAAACTAAATTCTAAGCTATCAAGTGACTATGGTAGACATTAAACAAGCATAATAAACAGGATTAAGCAGATAACAACTATATTAAGCAGACAATAAGCAAATCTAAGCTAAGTAAACAAATTAAGAATAGTAAACACGAAAATGTAAAAGGGAGTATACCTCACATCTCACTTTAAATACAGAGATGAAATGCTCTTATTAAAAAATAAAAGCTAAATTCATAAAGCTACGTGGCTTGTATAGAACAAGCCCGTGGATGATCCAAGAACCCTTCCATTTGGTTTCATCCTCCCTTACTTAAAGCTTAGGCAATAATGAGATTTGAGTAAATAAAGCTCAGTTAAGCTTGTGAAAGCTTAACTGAGTATAACAAGCTTAGAAGTAACAAAGAAAGCTTATCAAGAGATTATGATCAAATTTAATAAAATTGTATTAAAGTAAAACTTGGATTAAAAATCAAAAAGTAAATGAAACTGAGATTTTTATTGATGATTCTAGCAAAACCAACCGCACCCTATGCGGTGAAAACACAAACCAAATGCACCCTTATTAGTATTGTTGTGGTGGTGGTGCGTGGTGGCGGCGACTGTGGCAGCCGAAGGGAGAGAAACGGCGCGTGGCCGCGAGTGGTGGTGGGGATCGAGTAGATCCGATGATGAGGAGTAATTTTAGATTTCGCCGGAAAAGTCCGCCGAAAAAGTTTTCCGGCGGTGACAGCGTGGTGGTGGCCGGAATCCGGCGGCGGTGGCCGGACATGAGGGAGAGAGAAGAGTGTGATATGTGTGTGTGTGTGTGTGTGTTTAAAAATATAAAATGGGATAAAATGTTATAATTTTATATTTATAATAAAAATTATAAATAAAAGTGGCAAGTCTCAAATAGTTTAGGGTAAATTGTGTAACTTTTTAATATAGTTTTTATAACTATCGGTTCGGGACTCGTTTGAACTAGGTAATGGTTGATTCGAGTCACGAAACTAGCGCCATTGTTTTCCAAATCACTTTTCCGATAAAAACGAGTATTTATTTGATAATATTTCATAAATATTTTTATAACATTTATAAAAATGTTCGTTATTTATTTGGTGAACCGGTTACGTCTCGTTTAAAAGTAAAAATAGAAATAAAAATAAAAATAAATTTCTAACCCATATATTTGCGTTATCAACCAACGTTTTTGAATAAATTGATGACTAATTTATTAAATATTTTTATTTAATAAAAATGTTAATTAAATATAATTTAATTATTTTCTTGTTTCTAAATCTTGCGAGGGCATTTCAGTCACCTTCTGACAGTTTTCGGGTCTCGGTCAAAACTAAAAAGTTGTCAGGAATGTCGTTTTACATCAAATTGCTTTAGAGTCCGAATAATGAAAACGTGATTTAGCTGCTCGTTTTTGATAAATCAACATAGGAATAACAAATATCTCCTTTAAATATGTTCCGAAAAATTTCCGGTTACGCGGTAATTGCTTTTATGTGAAAATAAAAGACCAAAAGTCAAAAGTCAAGTCAAAGATTAAAATCGTTATTCAAAATTTCAAAAATTCTCGGATGTTACAGTAGGTACTTCAAGTATATAAGTTAAAGGTTTGAAAAGAGGACCTTAAGGTTGAGGGTGATTTTGAATTGGAGGAGGTGAAGTATTTGGAGTACGAATGAACCCTTCATTATATTTGACAATCCCCGATCTTATTTTCCTATAATTTTGAGCTTGCATCATCCCAATGAAGTCTTCTATCATCACGGTTTAACCAACTACATGCTATTTACCCACATATCTCCTAGCTCCCCCTTGCTCATTGCGTCCCTATGATAATATCATTCCTTGTATATTGACTCTAATGAATCCATGGATCAAATAAATTACCATCGATGCTCAAGAAGTTCGATGCAATTTAAATGAGTAGAGCGCTTGCAAGTGCTCTCCCTCGGTGTATGCTCCCCCTTGTATGGGGAACCAAGGAATCAAGATATTGTTGTGCTACAAAACAAAGTTAGTAAACAAGTGCACATATACATATAGTAAAACATTAGCGGGGGACTAGACATGCACTTTTAGGTTTTATTATTCTAAAGTATGACACTTTGAAATAGAAGTAGAAACTAGACACAAGTAATCATTATTTTAAAAACAACGTAAGAAATAAAAAGTATCGAGACGTATGTTTATGGAGAAAGATTAGACCGACTTTTAATAAACGAGAATGAGATTCGTTTATTGACTGACACAAAAATATTATAAGAATGACCTTTTAAAAGTAGACGAATGACACTTAATATCTTGGTAAAATATGTCTATATATATATATACCTTAAAAGAATAAAAAGAAAAATAAGACGAGGATGGAGACGATGTGCTCTTGGATGTGAATAAAAATGATTCTATAGAGCCGAAAAGTGGGAAAGGATGAGCGATACTAAAGAAGGAACGTGTTGACGAGAGATTGATATATCATTTGCACTAACAATTGATATGCATATGATCCAATCGAGACAAATGTGGATGATTGAGAATTTAAAGGTTTGTTTGGTGTTTTGTTGGTTGACAATGTTGAGGAACAAAGTGGGATGTGAAATGAGGTGATAGTTCTTTCATGGTGAAATAATAATGAGAGACTTAACAATATGGTGTATTGGGACTAGAAGAAGAAGAGGAATTCGGCATTTGGTTTTGTGGGTCGTTGAGCATAGAGTTGATCCATTGTTGGGATTCATTTTTGTAATAGAAATAGAAAATATTTTTTAGTTTAGAGGTAGAAATGATAATGGAAGTGTGTAAAAAATGGAAGAATAATAGGGTATTTATAGGATTTTTAAGGGGTAAAGTGAAGGTTTAAAAAGTGGGATTTATAACACAAAAAAGGTTACCAAACAACCCCCCAACGATTTTTTTTTCTTTTCCAACCGTTGGATGATGATACAACTAAAAAACCGATGGCGTGAGCTGTAATCTACGGCGCCAGAGACGATGAGCCAAGGGACGGTGTGGGGTCTCGCGCCATGGCGCTGGTTGGTCGACGAGCTCAACCTTCCAGCCGTCGACACTTGAAGCTCTTAGGGCTGGGCTAGATATTTGTTACTACATGATATATATCAGCAAGAAACCTACCATAGGTGAATAGATGACTTTAAAGATGTGTTTAGAACAGAACACTTGTCAAGTATGTATCCCAGCTTGTATAATCCATTAGCAACTGAGCCTACACGCTGTTACTGCACCTACAAAAGCTTTAGCTGTCTGCTGAAATAATTCAGTGATTCCTCAATGGTGTGTCTGCAGATTTGATTTAGAGCTACCTAATGTGGCTTGTGACCATATGCCTGTGAGTAAATTTTTCTTAGATTTTTTAGAGGAAGTTTTTGACAGAACCAACAGATGTTCCTCTTCAAGGTGATCAATGATCTACATCAAATAACATTAATAGTTGCCTAAGTTTACTCTTCAACAGATCCATCGCCATTAGTAACTTACCTCCAAATGCTGGTTGTAAACAGAAAACTTAAAATTTTAATAACTTATAACCAATACAGCTAATAACTTACAACTGTCTCGGTTTCTTCTTCTTCAGATCTATAACAAAACCCGACTTGGTGTTCTGAAACTGCATATTAGTGTCATAACAACATTAATTAGGCATTTGAAACTGCACAAAGTACAGACTCACCGATATACCAACTTCTAGCTTTCTACACAGTAATCTTTTCAAGTTTATAGTAACATTCAGCGTACACATCTTAGGTCTGATTTAGTGAATATTTGTATCCATCTGAGTCAAGAGCTACATCTTAGGTCTGTTTTACAAGTTGTGTTCCCAAACTTCTACGAAGAGTTATATAGCAGAGACGGTATCTCCTTTGCCATCTAGCAAAACAGCCCTCTTAATCGTGGTGGATGCAACCTTGAAAGGAGTGAGTGCAGATGTAACACCCCCAAAATGGGTCGCAGCGGAATATGACGTTCCAGGGGTATTACTTCATAGATCAATAGCACAAGATATGAGAACGACCATTATAAGGATCATTTAAAACTGATACATTGGATTTCATGAATGGTTCGATACAAAAAGCTCATGGGCTTAACTTGTTTATCTTGTAAAAATAAAGATTTCACAACATAACAATATTCCAAAATGTAATGCATGCAATTCTTTATGATAATGTGACTTCAAATGACGACCAACCAATGTATCCGTAACTTGTACCTTATTGACCTGAGAAAACATGGTTAAACTGTCAACAATAATGTTGGTGAATTTATAGGTTTATAAAGTTAATGAACGATAGCAATAAATTCTCTCTGTAAACAGTAACAAATACAAAATCAAAAAATGTATGTACAAAATGTACTAAGCTCATGACATAATACGAACAAAACAATGTGTGGTATTCAATTACACATAAATTACTTTGCCCCAATGTAGAATGTTCAACCCCTAACATCATGGATCCAAATGGTAAACGTCGTCGTTTCCTCCTGCCAACCGTAAACTAGCCAAGCGCTACTTGCCCAACGGGAAAGTTAAATCCCAAATAGATCTATTCAAAAATTCACGCTTCACATAAAGCAATTTACAATTACATCTATATAATTAACAAGTTCATGTATAAAGCATAGTAGTTATAGCTACGTAGGCAAACTCGTAAAATTTTGAATTTAAAAGTACTTGCATCCATGATAAAAACAAACATGATCTCATCCCCCGAGATTTGATAAAGATTGAAACAGTATAAAATGGGAACTATAAAACCACAATCAAGTATAAAAACGTAGGAGTAAAGTTAATGCAACGAAAACAATCAATAGGCTTTAGTCCGCAATCTAACGAATAAATAATACATATTCACTAAACAGGAAAATAATACTATAAATACTTGCAATCTCTTCCCCTATGTGTGCTTGGAACTTTATATAAAAATAATGACGGTTGAAATAGTTTCTTGATTAAAAATGTATCACATTATAGGGTCACGGAGTCACACCATAATGTACGTAAAGTACACTTCGTACATTTAAGAAACTAGTGTAGTATATACTTTCATAGTTTAATTTAATCGACACTTTAGTTTGGTTGTCTCTCAAGCGTGTCAAATAAGTACAAAGTTGTGATAAAACGAATTTAACAGTGTTAAAACTAAAGTTTTTATTTAAAATTTTGGAACTAACATTGAGTTTGAAATCAATTTCTGTACGTCCGTTACTTAATAAAATTATAAACCAAGAGTTGTTTTGGAAACTAGGTCGTGTCGTCTACAACTTTTATTATTTAGGTTTTGTCCAAAAATATCGTTTAAAGGATCAAATGTGACATTACGTATTCTCAGGTCATTTTCAATACTATTTAATTTCACTATTTTTTTTTTTTTTCTCGTACGCATTCACTTTTAATTTTAAACTTTAAGTTAAATCGCGTA
>BQNB010057613.1:0-38136 GCA_026074375.1 Tanacetum coccineum | reverse complement strand
ACATATATATTTTATTTTGGTGAACTTTTAACCATTCCTTGTGCAAAGGTAATTGGTTGAGTGTTTGCTTATATATTATATATATATATATTATCATCTAACCAAGTAGCTTATGGAATAGTAGCTTAACATTTGAAAATGATTAAGAGCTTTATGAGTAAAAACAACTTATGAAAACTGAAAATAAGGATTTTATTATAACTCAAAGTGGATTACAATGCTTGAAAGTTGAAAATTTCAAATAGCTAAAAGAGAAGATTACATTTTAAAGTAAATTTGCATAAGCTAAAACTAAATTAAGCTAAAAATTCTAAAAGCTAACTACGTGTGTCGTGTGTGTGAGAATGAAGGCTATTTATAGTCATCTTCTGAATCTTCTAGGCTCCTTGGTTGTTACACGCTCCTTCCTCTTTTGGCCCTTAGATCATATCAATCATTGGATGCTTAATTTGGGACGTTGGATCACATCTAGCTTCACACGGATTGCCAGCGTGGCAATCCGTGATGTGACAGCTTGTGTGCTACTTTTGTGAGTGTATATAGTACAAATCCCATCATTCCTTGTGTTTCTTTTGCTGGCCACCGTGTCATTATTTCTTGGGTTTGGCCAATCAGATGCTTGAATGACATTTTAACCCTGCCATGTTGTACTTTGCTACTTGAATTGTCCTTCTTAACCCTTAATTAGCATTTGCCCTTTGATTTGAGGAAGGGGTAAACTAGGGAAGATGATGAACAGTAACAAGGCTTTACCCTCCTTTTTTAACTGAAAAGGGTGCGTTTGATTTGTGTTGACCCGGGGTTGACTTGGCTTTGTTCATTTTTTTTATATAAAAGGAATGGGCCATGGGTTGTTATAGATAACGGGCCCGGGTTTGGTTTTGTTATAAAGAAATAACGGGTGTTAACTCTTTTAGTTATAAGAGTTAACACCGTTAAGGCTTTAAGGATTGTTTTTGTAATTTAGAAATTTATGAAGGATTGTTTGGTAATGGTATGTGCTTAATTACACATACCATTTTCTATTAAAAACGGACTTAAATGACTAAAAACGTACCAAAAATACATTGTATTTGTATATTTTGCATTTGTATTATGCAGGAAACGGATATTCAAGAAAAGGAAAAAAAACAAAGCTAAAAAGGACAAAACCAAGCACGAGAATGAAAAGAGCGTGAAGAAACAGTCAAAGTCAAAAAGTCAATAGAAAAGTCAACCCCGACAAAGTCAAAGTCAACCCCGAGAAGCTGAATCAGAAAAATACAAACTTGAGGGACCAAAAATGCCAAATCATAAAGTTGTATATTAAAGATAAACTTCAAGGGGTGGAAATGAAATTTAAGTGAAATATAACTTTAGGGGTTGATTCTGCCAAACCTCTAAAGTTGTATCACCACAAGGACCATGCATGTAATAACTCATATAACAATGAGGGGCTGTTTTTGCCAACCCCTCATAAACTTTACCACACAAGGACTTGATTTGCAATATGAGATATATAGTTAAGGGGTTAAAGTTGCCAACTAGCCAAACCTTTTAAACCTGTTACCCCAACCTTTATAAAACCAAATTTCCCGCCAACAAAACCCAAGAACCCTTCACGGGTTTCCTTCCCTCCTTTTACCTTGTAAACTCTAAAGTTAGGGGATTTACCATCACCCTCACCTCCACTACTCAACCCTAATCACATGATACCATGCCATACTGGCAATCCCATAATTTTTCATGAAAATCACACGAATCAAGGGCTGTGATTAATTCAAAGAAGCACAAGTGTGTTTAATGGCTGGGATTATCTCTTGGAAGCCTCTCACAAAAGAAACACAACCTGGAAGACCAAGTCTTGAGGATAATAGTATAAATTTAGGCCATTTATAGCCGAATATGGCATCTAGTTCTTAATTAAGTCTTTTTAACTTATTATAGTCTTTTATCAGCTTATTTACAGCTTATTGTAACTTTTTATTCACCCTTGTACTGTTTTCAAAGTTTAATGAAGTTTTTGAGGTTTATATGTTAAAATCCAGTTTTTAAATTCCAAGTCTTAAGTTGTTAACTTGTGCTAAATTGTGTTAAAAAGCTCTTATTAGATCTTAATTATAAGCTGTTTTCATTAAGCAAACAAAAGATGAGCCTGAAATGGATGGGCTCATGGGTGTAATAAGCTGCTAAGAAAGCTTATAAGCTTTTGTTAACTTCTGCCAAGGCACTGGACCAAGGTTACAATTTAAGCTCATTTTAAGCCATTGTACTGTAGCATTGCTTATTCTGCCTTATTGTTGTTGTTTTCTGCTTATTATCCCTTATTTATATTGTATCTTGTCAAATATAGCTCCCTACATTGTTCTATTTCTTGTTTCATTGTTTTCTATTAATCTTGTCTTTAAATAGCCTTGTGCTAATTGATTGCTTAATGTTGCTTTCTAGTGCTTAATTCCTATTTCTAAGTGCTTAATTATCCTTTATCCATCTTATGCTATATCTATTTTTCCTATAGTTGCCTTATATAAGCTTTTCATTTCTTAAAAATCACAATTTCTGTCTTAAAGGGGTGTTTGGGTTAAGACCCAAAACGGGTCAAAATTGGTTATAAAACCATTTGGGTCAATTGGCCAACTTTAATCAGCCATATTAAAGTGTTTCCAATCTATTTTTCCAAAAGTCTAAGTCTTTTAAGTTGTTTTAGAGTTTTTCCATAAAACTCTTCAAAGATGTGGTCATCAATTAGTTAACAAGGTTTATTTGGTTAGGCTTCTTAAATCAATGTTTTGAGTCTTGTTTTAGGTTCCTTTTAGGTGTTAAATGCAGTAGTTAAATGAGTTTTTAGGTGACCTTGTGCACCTTAAAGTTTGTCAAGTTTTAGTCAGGTCTTTTTCATAGTTAAAACTGCCAATCTTCATTTTCAATTTTGAGTTAGCAAAATTTGTTTTCAGCTTATGAAACTTTGAGCACAAGCTCTTTAGGAGCTTAACTCTATTTGTGTTAACTTGTTTTTCATTTTTAGCTCTTTTTCTAGCTTATTCATATGGCTGCACTTAACTCTTTTTCCTTAAGTAAAATCAAAATTGGCCCCCCTTTGTGAACAGCCTACTTCATAAGTTATTTTCAAGGCTTATTTAGGTTTCAAACCTAAAACTCTTTGCAGTTTTAGAAAGCTTAAAGTATAAGCTTTTTAGGGGTATACCCCATTAGCCATAAGGATCTATCTTTTAGTTTATTTTTAAGCCTAAAAGTTCTTACCTGTGGCTGTGTGCCTGCAATTTAAGCCAAAGTGCTTATTTGGCCTTTTAAGCCTTATTAGCTCAAATCCATGGCTTATTCTTGTTTACATTTGCTTATTAGGTGTATTTAATTAGTTGTCTTTCCTTATTTTGTCTTTTCAAATGCTTATTTGTGCTTAAAATCCTAAAAAAAATTGAGTTTAGTTAAGACTTGGTATAAAAATCAAATCTGCCAGCTTATTGTGGCTTTTTCTGGCTTATTTAGTGAGTTTTGTAAAAAGTTGTAGTTAGAAAAAATGCTTATTTTTGTCTTATCTTCAAGTTTGTAAAAAAAGTTTTCAAAAAAAAATAAAAGGGGAAAGTGGAAGTCAGGGGTGAGCTAGGGCTCGAACCCCCGACCTCAACACTCTCACCCTTTATACACACACACTCACCGCTGCACCCTTGGGACTTTTTCGTTATAGTCCCAAGTGGTTTAATATTTAACCACGTTTTAGCCGTTTACCTTATAAGCCCTTTTGTCTTATTTCCGCCTTATTGGATTAAGCTGTTTCGTTCAACTTATTTTTTAGGATTCCTTATAACTTTAGCTATTTTATGTATTTTTTTTCAGAATTTTATAAAATAGTTTAGTATTTTTTATAATTTATTTAGATTAAAAACTTAAAAAATTCATAAAAAATAAAATAATAATCAAAAAAATATAATTCTTTTTTTTAAAATTTTATTTTATCAATTATAACCTAGGAAAAATAGAATCTCAGTTGTAGGGTTAAATTTGCAACTTTTCGTTTTTTAAAGAACGGGATTGAATCCCGTTTTCGTTTCTTCGCGTTTTTTTGCCTTAAACGCCTCCGTTTTTAATCTAGTTTTTTTTAATCCTTCTTTTTAGTCATTTAGAGCTTATTAAAAGTAAAAAATTAATTGTAGGATTAAAATTTGAAAATTTGGGTTTTTAACTCGCGTTTTTGCGGTCCCGTTTTAGGTTTTACGTTATTTTGCTTTCGTTTTAGGTTTTCTTTTGCTTGTTTTTGCATTTTAATTGTAGTAATAGGAAAACCTATCATAATCTTGTCATATTCAAACATCAAATATCAAATCGTCATTCGATTCTCCATTGCACACCTCGTTGGGACTTAACGACCCGGGAAATCAAACTTCCGGATATATATTGATTCTATTTGTGAATTTTGACTTTTTGCCTTGGTCAAGGGCAATTGGTTGGGATTTGCATTGTGTTATATTATATATATACTATTGAACGAATCAATTTTTGGCGCCGCTGCCGGGAACACTGTGAAACGATTATTGTAACGTTTGACAATTTGTGTTTGAATTTGTGAATATTTCTTCTATCTTTATAAAAATATAAAAATACAAAAATATTTTTCATTTTATTTTATTAGTATAATTATCATATAAAAACAAAAGAAAAACCAAAAAAAAAAAAAAATTTTGTCAGTAAAAAGAAATAATAAATTCACCAAGTTGGTAAAAGAACACCAACATATAATACTTTCCATTGAAGTATTATCCATCAATAAGTTCCCAAACAAAAGATTCAAAAACTTGCCATTTGTGTCACTTACGAGGTACGGCTCACCTTGAAAAGTTAAACAAGCTATAAAGTGGGTATAAGGCGGGTTGTTCCGAGGAACTACGACCCTAAAGGAGAAAGGTTCTTAAAAGTACCGTGCTTTCCTTCTCCTCCGCTCACCTGTGCGTTTATCTTTTTAAGAGCTACCGTGAAGTAAGTCGATTATTTGGTTGAAGTTGTCCTATCTCGTTGTCCGTTAAAATAAATTGTGAATAGATTATTGAAAAACCAAAAAAAATTAGTATAAATTTTCTTCATTTAGTGCATGTGCACTCGTTCTCAATCCCGTAGACGTGGACAACAACAAGTCACACCGACTTTTGTTGAACCATTTGATCTTGAGAAACCTAATAATAATCAAGAACCTCCCAATTCTCCCGTAGTTACGATGGCCGATAATCGTACTATGGCGGAAATGCTCCAAGCACCCACCGAGGGTTACGAGGATGCAATCGTTGTTCCCGCAATCACCGCGGACAATTTTGAGCTCAAGCATAGTTTGCTTACTCTTGTTCAAAATAAACAATTTTTTGGACATGACAAGGAGGACCCGCATGCTCACATTCGATATTTCAACAAGATCACTTCTACGATGAAGTTCCCAAACGTCCCGAGTACGTCGGTTAAGCTTATGCTTTTCCCATTTTCCCTCGAGGGGGCAGCCCGGATTTGGCTTGAAAAAGAACCCCCTCGATCGATTTTAACTTGGGATGATCTTGTTTCGAAATTCATCAACCAATTTTTTCCTCCCTCCAAGACGACAAATCTTCGTAACGAAATCACGAGGTTTCAACAAAGATTTGACGAATCATTTTATGAAGCATGGGACTAGTATGTCCGCTCGCCTTAGGCTCGAGTGGTTTTAAAATAGTTTTGGTTTGCGGTTTCGAGTGTCGGTAAACGACGGGACATAAGACTTATATCATCGTGTTCGTGACATCGTTTTGATCAACGTGGTATATTTAGTTTTTACCGACGATAACCGTACGACTCCACGATATCAAATTCATATTTGGTGTATTTTTTATAAATCTTGAAACTTATAAGATGATACAGAATGGGAGGGAATTGTTGCATTTATTGGTCCATAAATCGACTTTTTACATTTAGGCCCCTGGCTTTTATAACCAATTCTCATTCAATCCTTTGTGGATTCATAACCCCTCCTTGTTAAACAACTTTACAAAAACCGTCACTGCTTACAATTTCAACCGTTTCTCAAATTAAAGCTCAACGTTTGTGCACCACGTTCGCCTGTTTTAAGCTCATTAATTCGATTCAAAAGCCAAGTTTTTCAATTTCAAACAACATTTCACCAACAATTAATTTTTTATTCACGGTTTTTCTTGATTTAACTAAAATCCGTAAAAGTTTGATTCTTTTACAGTTTAAGTCATAGATTGTTAAAATCACCTGAGCGTATACTTGATTTCAACAACACAACAAACACGATACATAACACTAAAAACGATCCAAATAAGATTCACTTAAACATCAAAACGGCTATGGAATTTGGACTTTAATGTCAAGTGATCACGAAGTTGATCAGGTATCACTTATTTGAGATTGAAGTGGCATCTCACGAAGGCGTGTTCTTATTTTATCTTAAAGTCGGGGTTGGCTGGATGCATGACTTTCAATGATAACTTGCTCGAGCTTATTAAGTTGAAGACTTGGTTTATCTAGTTTCCAGCAGTCAAAGGGGGGTGTTTTTGGGGGGGGATGGTTGATGAACTGGTAACTTTACTTAAAAGTGAGTTACGTTGTAGAACTCAGTGTCACACGCTAAACTGTAGTGATAATCACAAAGTGATGAAAGTCTATATACTTTGCAAGGTTATTGAGTACTTAGAGATTTGCTTGGAGCACAAGTCTCTACAACGTTCTTCCAACATTAGCGCAAGCTTAAGTCACAAGAACGGGAAATTCTAACTATCCAGTTTTCAAGTTTGGTATAATCTGCTTTACCTTCAATCAGTGGTTACTTCAAATAGCCTACAAATCGTTTGGTAAAATGATAGCCCAGAGAAGAAGTTAGTGAGTAGAGATTTGATCAGCAATTGAATCTCACCGATGATCAGAGCTAATTTATTTTCCTCACAACAAGTACTCAAGTAAATGCGCATCCAAGTTTGCTGATTCCAACATTCAAAACCAGCATGGGGGAGGAGAAAGTTCACCCTTGAGCCTATGCCTTTCTTGATTCTTGAAAGCCTTGACATGGAGCATCTTTCTTGAAATTTTTTAAAGTTAGGCCATGCCGGAAGACAAATGTCCTAACCGCAGAGAATATCAAGCGCTTTAAACTATGGCTTTTTGGTGCATTTTCTTCAGACAAATGGGGGAAGTGATACTTTTGAGAACTTTTGTATGCATTATTTGAATTTACATGGGGGAAGCCGATGGAGAAGAATATTCAAGCGTGAGAAGATACTTGCTGATCACCAGTTAATGCTTAACCCAAACGATCAATCACTAAGCTAATTCTTAAAATGCGGGAGCAGTAATATTTGATGTGGTATCCTTACCATTTTCCGCTGCAACATAATATTCTAAAGCTTGTAATAGCTTTGATCTTGCTCAAGAGAGGAATTGCTAGTTTGAACAGGGGAAAGCTTTGAAAGCTTCAAATACAGAATATGTGGCATGAAATTTAGGGGGATAGCTAAATTATTGCTGGTTTTTGGGGGAAGCTGCTTTGAAAGCTTCTAAATCAAGAAATATAACGACATACGAATAAGGAGAAGCTAATTCATAAGCTATCTCCTTAACCAGAAGTTATGGGTTACCTAGCTCGTGGACCTAGTATAATATTTCTTCTACAAAGGTACTACAAAGATGACTCATGTTGGAGTGCAACGTTGAAGTCAAACACCACAGAAACGCAACATCATATGAAGCATCATGGAAGTTCTTGTCTCTTAATCATTATGTACTTGTTAGTAAATTATTGAAGTAAATTCTGTATATCGTCCCTTGGGGGAAGATTTTTGGAGAATTCACTTTACGTGACGACATTACATAATTACCATAGTTTATCAAAGTCACATACGCGAGGACTAGAAATAGCACTATGTATAGTTTTAAAAAGCGTATGGGCTATATATAACCCCTGCTATGCTTCCATTGAGGGGTTGAGTCATTATTATAGATTGTGTAGAGTCATTTGTATCCTATCAGCCATTTTCCATCTAAACATTGAATTGGAACATAGAGAGACAAAAATTGTTACTGAGAAATGAGCATTTGAAAAAGACTTATAAACAACTTAATTACCTCGATTTAAACCAAAACGTGTTCAATCAAAAGAACAAATGTGATGCGTTAATTAACAAGTCAATATAAAGTCTAGAAATATCTGATTTAAATGCAAAACTTCAGAACAAAAGGTTTGGTGATTTGGGAGAAGCTCTACAAAGAAGAGTGTAAGTGAAACTTAAGAGGAAGAGAGCGTTAGATAAGGAGGCTACTGAGAACCCCATCTGTTTGATCAAAAGTGTCTAAGGATAAAATATGTAACCAACACGCCCAAATTGTTGAATAAAAGGACTGCTTCACACTCCTTCTCGTATATTAAGCATACCCAGGAAGAAGCTAATTACCCTCAAAAAAGATTCACTTTAAGTCTGCTTTATATGGTTTAACCAAAGTCATTCCAGGATTTGCTTTCCAGACACATAATAAGATCTTGACCTAGCCATCCCAACAATTTTGGTCTCAATTAGTTGAGTCCACACCGAGGAAAATGGACAAGAAAGTTTAGTTTGCCGAAACTCACATCACACAGAAAACCAAAAAACGATCTCCGACTTCAAACATAGTTTCTAACAAGCGTTGTTGCCGTTCTATCTACAGGAGTGAAGACTTTCTACTATGCTAGAATGAGAGCGCGCGTGCGTCGCGTGAATCTCGTGTTGCGAGCGAATGTTTTACCTGGGGGTGAGGGTAGATGATAGGGGATACGGGGCACGACTCGGAGTAGTAGTAAATGGTGCGTTGGGGGGGGGAGAATAGAGAGGGGTTAGGAAAGGCTCACCCTAGGGGAACCGTTTAAATCGAGTGTGAATAAAAGGAATGGTTAATGGTTTGAGAAGGTTAATGGGATTGGGAGGTCTGCGTCTGAGGCAGGGGAATTCCAAGAAACGAAGATAATTTGCTGATTATGGTCTTAGTGGAACAGTGATGATTGCATTCTTCGTGATAAGTTGGGTTGTTTCGAACTCGATGATTGGATAGGAAATTTCATGGCTAATCTAAGAAGGGAGTAAAATCTAGGAGGAAAGATGTGGGAAACCTACAGAATAGTGTTCACTCAAGGATAGATTATTGGGAGACCTATGGGCCTGTCGGAAATTGAACTAATTGGGAGGATATGCCCGTGGCCCTTTGAAATGAGGAATTAGGCCAATAATAATATGGTAAGTTTACTAGGTATACATTAGTTAGTGAGAGATGTAAAACCAAGAATTGGTTAAATTGTATAGGGGCTCAAGTTACATAGGTTGGATAAGTAGAGTATGAGGAAGTGTGCTTTTAATTTGTTTATATTATTATGTATGGATAAATTTATGATAAATGATTTAATGGTTGAAAATTTTTATGGTGGAATGAGTAGGAGAGGGGTTGTAGGCGGGTAGTTGAGGAATATGGTTTGTGTTTAAGTGAATAGAAATACACATGACCGGAAGATCGCTCTCACTCACCAATTTTCATCAGTAATTTCTTGGTAATCAAATCCGAAATGATCAAGTTGCAAAGATAATGGGTTATGGAAGACTATCAATTGGGAATGTTACTATTTCAAGTTATTACGTTGAAAGGACTTGGGCTAAATCTATTTTCTGTGGGACAATTCTGGTGATTCCAATCTCGAAGTGGGCTTTTTCGTCAACAAACACACAGCTTCATTCGCAATCTAGAAGGTGTTGATTTTATTGACGGATCTCGAGGGGATAATCTTAACACTCCCACTGAATAGATGGCATCCTCTCTCATTGTCTACTTGTCAAAGGATCTAAAACCAAGTCCTGTAATGGCACTCGTCAATCTCACTTGAACTTTGATGCTATTAATCATCTTGCAAGACATGGACTCGTCCGAGGTCTCCTAAGCTTAAGTTTGAAAAGGATCACTTATGTTCTACATGTGCATTAGGCAAAAGTTCAAAGAAACCCCACAAACCCAAATCTGAGGACACCAATAAAGAAAAACTCTATCTGTTGCATATGGAATTGTGTGGGCCAATGCGTGTCGCGAGTGTCAATGGAAATAAGTACAATCCTCGTTATTGTCGACCACTACTCACATTTACATGGGAAAAAATGTTTGCGATCAAAAATGAGCTCCAGCTTTTATTAATTTAACAACTTTTTGAAGAAATGATCCAAGTAACTGCTTAAGGAAACCGTTCGTCGCATCAGAAATAGATAATGGAAACTGAGTTTGTTAATCAACATTTTTTTTTTTGCGTAATATTATGAGAAGGTTGCATTTCTCATTCAACATCCGTTGCACGCTCTCCACAGCAACAACGGAGTTGTTGAAAAACAAATCGTACGCTAATTGGAAGCAGCCTCCCGCACTATGTTAATTTATGCAAAAGCTCCTTTAAATCTATGGAGCCGAAGCGGTTGCCGGACAAGCCTGTTTATACCCAAACACATCTTCCATGACACGTCGTCGTCACGGTAAAACACCATACAAGCTTTTACACGACAAACCTCCCGATCTATCGTATCTATATGTGTTTGGTGCACTCTGCTACCCAACGAATGATAGCGAGAATTTGGGCAAGTTACAACCAAAGGCTGACATTGGTATTTTCATTGGATATGCTCCCACGAAGAAAGCATTCTGAATTTACAACAGACGTACCAGACGAATAATTGAAACCATTCATGATGACTTTATGAGCTGACGCACGAATGGGCTTCTGAAACACAGCAGTTATCGAGGACCGCTCACTTCATGATATGACTCTGTAACTGGGTATGTATGACGTCGTGCCGAGTACCCGGGGGTCCTTCTTGGCAACGACCATGTTGTACCGGACCGTTGCGAGTGAGGGCCTGGGATTTTGTTTGTTTCAACAATGTTTGACGAGTCACTTAATCCCAACCTATGTTGATTTTACAAGCCCCAGATTCATCCATGTGCTCCTATTCGAAGTAAGTTGTCACATGTAACCATGCTGTATCACTGGGCTCACTCTTCCTTACTAAGTTGATCAAGATGCACAACACTAAGTAACTCTCCTACAACACAGAAACTCAAACTCCTATTATTCTTTTTACCCCAATGATGTTGAAAGAAGATAATCATGATATTGAAGTCAGCACAATAAGGTGAAATATCCCTACTTTGGTAATTCCAATTCCCAAGAAGTTCTCATCTGATACATCCGCATCGATCGGATGTTATTAATACAATTGTGCCTCCCGATCAACCAAGTTTTTTTGAACACAATAGCAAATGGACAAGGATCACACCACTTGAGAATATAATACGGAGCTCGTCATGACATACCATTTCCACACGACTAACAACTCCATGAAGCACGCCTATTCTGCTACTATATGCCTTTCCCACATCAGTCCGAACCTAAGAACTACAGAAAATAGCATTATCTCAAGCATGTTGGAATTGATGCTATGCGAGAGGAACTTCATAAATTTGAACGTACTTGAAGTTTGGGAATACTTGTTCCTACCGTCCTGATAAAGCATTTGTCACACTCTTAAGTGGATCTATAAGGTAAGCTTGATGATATAGGTGAGTATTCCTGAAAAACAAGGCGCGGATTGGTCGCGTCGAGGTTAGTCGTCAAGAAAGGAATACAATTTTGAAGAGTCCTTGGCTTCTGGATGCATGATTAGAGGTTAAATGAATTTTGTCTAGCGTTTGCTCTCATATGAACGGATGGAAGACTGCGTTTCTGAATGGTAATCTGCGGGAAGAGGTTTTGTTAGCCAAAACCGACGGATTGTAAATCCAGACAAACTTAACCGTGTACAAGCTTAAGAAAGCTCTTTATGGTTAAAACAAGTCTTCCACGCGCGTGGTATGATAATTTTGTCTTCTTTCCTTATATCACAATGACTTCTCCAAAGGCTTAGTGGATCCTACTCTGTTCATAGCTAGAGAAAGGCAAGAACTACTACTGGTAACAAATCTGATGTCCGATGATATTATCTTTGCTGCATCTACCCTGAACTTTATCTATTTTGCTAAAATAATTGTTCAAGAATTCAAGATGATCGATGATGGGTAAAATCTCATTTATTCTTAAGGACTAAGCAGATTTCTCAAATCTCAGAGGCATCTTCCATAAACCAATCTAATATGCTCTTGAAATCGCTTAAAGAAAATATGGCTATTTGAATCTTGTGACCTAGTGGATACTCCCATGGTGGGAGAAGTCCAAACTAGATGAGGATAAAGAAGGGAAAAGCTGTAGATTCCCATCACAGACTAATGTGGTATGATTGGTCATCCCCGTCCTCTTATCTTACGAAAGCCAGTAGACCTGACCTATAATTTGCATATGCATGTGTCCCGGTATCAGGCTCGTACCATACCGAAAAGCACTTAAATGCGTAAAAAGATCTTTCGGTATCGGGACTTTGGTATCACGAAAGATTCTCCTTTGCATTCAACAACATTTGCAGATGCGGATTCATGCTGGTTGTTCAAGATACACCAGCACCACTTTTTGGGTGATAGACTTTAAGCTGGTCGTCTAAATATGGCAAAAAGCTCGCTGCGATAATCCAGTACGGAAGCTGAATATATAGCTTTGTCCCGGTTGATAATGCTTCACGTCCTTTTGGATGAGAATCACAACTAACCAGTCTAATGGCTTGGATTTCAATAGAATTCCAATGTACTGTGATAACAAAAAGTACGCTATCAGCCTTTATGCTGCAACCACAACGTTCAACATTCCAGATCCAAGCATATATACATCCGATTTCACTTCAATCAAGAGCATGTTAGAAATGGTGTGATCGAACTTTTACTTGTCAATACAGAGTATCAATTGGGGGACATCTTCACTAAAGCTTCTGCCGATAAAGAAATTGATTCCTAAATCACAAGCTGGTAAATGCGAAGTTAACGCCATGAGTCTCTGAAAAGTTGGCAGATTACGTTGACTAATAGTGTGGTACCTATTCGAATATCCTTTGTATCATATGTATATAATATAACTCAGAAAATCCAAAAATATTTTCTTTTTATATAAATTTTATAAAAACAAAAGATAACAATATAAAATCAGAAAAGCCAAAAAGATTTTCAAATGAGAAAAATACAAAAAGCAGTTTTCAAATGGCATGTCTTCTAAAAATCAATAACATTTACGGTCTTAGAAATGTCATTCAACAATGATACAAGCCTGTAAATGAAGTTCGAGCAAAAGTTTCAAATGTTTTCAAAACATGCAATGCATGCTTATTATTTCAATAGCAACCCGGTCGATCATCTTAGAAGGCAAAGTATTTTCAAAAAGAAATCTTGTCCTCTCACACGGGAATTATTCTCGGCATGGTCTACTTTATGACCATGCAAAGGCTTGTGATTACTTTGCATCACAACTCGTGCTTCAGAATTTTCCATAAATGTAAGCTTCAGTACATTATGTGTATTAATAAGTGAAATCTTACTTTACTTGTTGTTTTGTAGTTTTGTCCACATACAAAATCATTCCAGTCAAGTTAAAATAATTTTCAAGATAACATTGGACCTCTCATACAATGACTTACATTCTTTAAATAAAAAATGGGTCATTTTTGAGGGGAGAGAATGTCAAATCTCTGCGTCTTGATAAAATGTGCTTTTAAAAGGGAAAAGATTTTAAAACATAACGTAATATCTCTTGTGCAAAAGTTAACTTGTTTTAGCTTGTGTATGCCTTATGTGCTACTTGTTTATGCCTTTAGGGTGTAGTTTGCCAATTTAAGTCTATAGGTGTGCAAGTATAAAAACTTTAGGGCACCAAAAGTGCTAATATTTTAACTTTATTTCACCTTATAAAACTTAATTGCAAAACTTATATGACATCTAAACAAGAAGGGCCAAATGTGGTAAACTCGAAATGTAGGTAATTTACATCCCACCCCTCACCCCGTTTGGTTTCACTGTTCCCCACACACACAAACACCAAGCGCCCATAAAAGGATCGAACATAAGTAACCTAAAGACTCTACCTTTTAACACACACACACGCACACTCTCCCGATCGCATCACCTCAAACAAGCATAGTCACTCAGTTTCATCTCTAAGGTATAATTTAAATCTTGATCTTCATCATCTAATCAACTCGAATCCCGAAAGAATTGATCGTTTTCACCACTATTGATCGCAGTTGCCCTAATTCTAAAAATTAGGGTTCCTAAAATCAAAAAGTGGTTAAAACTTTAAATTGATTGAGGGATTTTGTAGTGTTAGGAGTAATATATGTATAAGGTTTAGAATCACGTTTTATCTTCTTTGTGATTATGAAACATGGTTCCTTTGACTGTTTTGTGCTCAAAAAGATAGATATATGCTAAATGATTATAAAGATATGAATATATTATCACAGTTTTATCATTAGAGTTAATTTCAATGTGTAACTGATTGATTTTGTGCTTGAAAATTAGGGTTGTGCTATATGTTGTATGAATGTTAGGAGTTATGTGTGGAATAGCAATAATATGTTATGTCATGTTCATCTCATCTAGCGTTAAGTTCCTGTTTTTTCTTCTCGATTGTCTATGTGGTGTATTAATTGCTCGTTAGATAATTCACTTAGTGTGGACCGATCGAGTTAATGACGATCGAACGAGTGTTATCTAACCTGGACCGAACGAGTGACTGAAAGTGAGGACCGAACGAGTGATTTGTAATACGGACCGAACGAGTGAAACACTATTTGGACCGATCGAGTGAAATCTAGTAAGGACCGAACGAGGGGATCCAGTATGGATCGAACGAGTGAATCATCGTAAGGACCGAACGAGTGAGTCCTAGTAAGGACCGAACGAGCGTCTGATAGTGAGGACCGAACGAGTGACTAATTGTATGGACCGAACGAGTGATTGCAAACATGGACCGAACGAGTGACTGCTGGTGAGGACCGAACGAGTGTATGATAATATGGACCGAACGAGTGTTTGAGTATATGGACCGAACGAGTGATATTTAGTGGAAACCGATCAAGGTGTTTCTTTGAGGACCGAACGAGTGAAGTTATCAACACTTAACCAATTTTGTGACATAACACACTTAAGATCAGATTTTTTTCTAACTAAGATTAAATTAATCAAATCTCTTAGTTGAAAATAGACATTAAAAGCTTGACAAAACCAATGTTAACTGCATTCAACTTAGTTGTTAGGATAGGTGCCTTTGTCTCATAAGCTATTAGTCTATCTAAGATGATCAATCTTCAAAAGTGCTAAAAGTCATAAAGGTTCTCATGAATGAATGATTGTGTCTCCTTATAAACTGCACTCACTCTTTCTTAAACAGACTCATGGAAATCTCAATAGCGGATCAGATAGCTTTGGATGATGCATTAGTTGCTCCTGCCGACCGACTTAAGATTGGTAAATGTAATCTTCGTTTAAGCTCGGATGTCACATCAAAGGAAGCAACTCTTCAAGTAGTCTACGATGTGTTAAAACTCACTCCTTTCTACAAGGCATTCCAAGTCACTGCTGATGCTCCAGAGATCTATATGCAAGAATTCTGGGCCTCTGCTTATGTTCATAACCGATCTGTCAGATTCAAGATGAATAACAAAAAGCACATTCTCGGTCTTGATCAATTCAGAGACATTCTTCAAATTTGCCCTAAAGTCGGTAATAAGAAGTTTGAAGAACCACCTCTTGAGAAGGAGATTCTCGCCTTTCTAGCTAGTCTTGGTCACTCTGGAGAAATAAGGAAGATCACTGACGTTAATGTCAATAAACTGCATCAACCCTGGAGATCATTTGCTGCTATCATCAACAAATGTCTCAGTGGTAAACCATCCTATGACAGTCTTCGTCTTTCTCAAGCTCAAATCTTGTGGGGTATGTACAATAAGAAGAATGTTGATTATGCATATCTTCTGTGGGAGGACTTCACTTACCAGATTGAGAACAAGAATACTAAGAAGGGCAATGCGATGTACTATCCTCGTTTTACTAAGCTAATCGTCAACTTTGTTATGGCTAAAGATCCTTCAATTCCTCGAAGAAACAAGGTCAATTGGCACTATGCCAGAGATGACCCAATGTTCACAACGATCAATGTCATCTCAAGGAATGAAGACACTCAGCTGTACGGAGCTATCTTACCAATAGAGTTAACAAACGAGGACATCCGCATCTCTGAATCATACAAAGAGTATCATGCTATTGCTTCTGGAAAGATTCCTCCAAAGACGAAAGGAAGTAAGAAGAAAGCTGATACAGATACTACTACTAAGCTGAAGCCTCCCACAGTCCCCAAAGAAAAGAAAGAAAAGACGTCTGGAAAAGGAAAAGCAAAGCTAAAGAGTTAAGACTATCCTTGAGCGATTATGACCAGAGTCTGAGCAACTCAGATAATCACAAAGAGAAGCCGTATAGAAACTCAAAGATCACTGCCAGTGGTTCTGTGCAGATGAAGGAACCTGGTGTTACACCAGGGTTCCCGATGCCCTGATTAGAATCGGAGATGATATCTCCTGGAAATCAAGTGACGATAATCAAGATGATGAGAAAGCTCAAGATGATGAAGATGAAGCTAAAAATGACGATAATGAGACTACACAGGATGATGAAGATGATGATGTACATGACGATGATGAGAACGCTCAAGATGATGATGATGAATCACAGACTGAATCAGAAGATGATGGTGATGATTTCATCCATCCAAAGCTCACAACTCATGATGATGAAATAATACATGAAGAGGAAACTGATGAAGATGATACCTTCGATCCTATAGTTCATACACCCTCTCGTATTTCATCATCAGATGACGAAGACAGTGACAATGAAGTTGAAGGGATGGATGTTGAAGGAGCAAAGTCGGATGAAGATGCCACATATGTAGAGGATCAAGGAAATGAGGCGGTCGAAGATACCAATGCCAATCTTGAAGGAAGAGATGATGTAATGACAGATGTTATATTGCCCCTGGTTCAAGCAACCCAGGAAATTGAAGACACTCATGTGACCCTAACTCCGGTAAATCCTGATGGTCAACAACAGAGCTCTTCTGTATCATCTGGCTTCGTCTCTAACATGCTAAATCCAAATCAAGATACCGGTATTGATGATATATTTGGACAACATGCTGAAGCCACCTCTCTAATTGATACTCATGTTATTGCCACTATGGAGCCATCCTTCTCTGCATCATCCAATCATCCTCCAACACCGAATCCTCTCGTCACTCAATTACAACAACCACCAATTCTGACACCGGCTACTACTACAAGCTCCTCACTACAAAATCTTCCTAACTTTGCTTCGTTGTTTGGCTTTGATTACAGACTAAAAGCGTTAGAAGACAACTTCTCGGAACTCAGACAAACAAATCAATATGCTGAAGCACTCTCCTCCATTCCTGGCATCGTTGACCATTATCTAGCAAATAAAATGCAGGAAGCAGTAGATGTTGCAGTCCAATTGAAGTATGACAGAATTCGAGAAGAGTCTAATACTGAAAATCAACAATTCCTTGATTCAATCGATGAAGGAATGAAGAAAGTAATCAAGGAACAAGTCAAGAAAGAAGTCTCCAAAATTACTCCAAAAATTAAGAAGTTAGTAATCGAACAACTCGAGTCTGAGGTTCTTGTACGATCATCAAAGGAAGCCAACACGTCTCATGCTGTAGCTGCTAATCTTTCAGAACTAGAGCTGAAAAAGATCTTAATTGACAAGATGGAAGCTAACAACTCTATCAACAGGTCAGACATTCAAAGGCAGCTCTACAAGGCATTAGTTGATGCGTATGAAGCCGACAAAATTTTGTTAGATACATATGGCGATACGGTCACAATAAAAAGACCTCGAGACGAAGCAGATGATGATCAAGAACCCTCTGTTGGAACAGACCGAGGGTCCAAAAGAAGAAGATCAGGAAAAGAACCTACTTCTACCAGTGCTTCAAGAGAAACGACAACCACGACCGCAGGAAAGACTACTACTATAGGTTCTAAGACTCACAAGCAATCTACTAGCCAATCTGCTCCGGAAGAGGAAACTATGCAAACTACAGATGTCTTTGAAGCACCTGCACACCAAGAGTTTGAAACAGGTGTCCATGATGAACAAGCAGAAGAAGAGGTCCAACATCTTCCTGACTGGTTTCAACAACCTACACGACTACCTTCTCCTGATCATGCATGGAATAAGTCTGTTCCTGCCGTTCATGAATCTATCCAACCTTGGCTAAGCAATCTGGCATGAAGACAAGACCATCGAGAGTCATTCGATGAACTAACAGACACTACATTTGACTTCTCTGCTTTTGTGATGAACCGACTAAATGTTAAAACACTAACACCTAAATTGTTAGTAGGTCCAACATTTGAGCTGATGAAAGGCACTTGCAAGAGTTTGACTGAACTTGAATATTTTTGTGAGGAAGTCTACAAAGCCACAACCGAAAAATTGGACTGGATCAACCCTGAAGGTCGCCAATATCCTCATGATCTGCGACAGCCACTACCGTTAGTTCCAAATTCTCAAGGTCGTCATGTTATACCGTTTCATCACTTCATCAATAACGACCTTGAGTACCTACGTGGTGGTGAGTCAAGCCGCAAGTACTCTACTTCAGTTACGAAGACTACGGCTGCAGATTACGGGCATATCAAATGGATAGAAGACTTAGTGCCCAACTCAATGTGGAGTCAAATGATAGTCAAATACGATAAATTCGCCCTCTGGGGAATCTCACATTGGGGCAAAAAGCGAAGACAGTTCTATGCATTTGCGACCTCAAGGGAATCAGCTCGTGACGTCTACTCAAAAAGACGGATTATTGCTGTCACTAAGGTGGAAATAGTCGAATGGCAAAACTACAAGCATCTTGACTGGATTACTGTACGAAGGGATGACGACGTTCTTTACAAGTTCAAAGAAGGCGACTTCCACAGACTAAGGATCCAAGACATTGAAGATATGCTGCTTCTTCTCGTGCAAGGAAAAGTGACAAATCTCAACGTTGAAGAACGTATTGCATTTAATGTCTCCTTAAGAATGTTCACAAGAAGTGTGGTCATCCAAAGGCGTGTGGAAGATCTTCAATTGGGTGTTGAAAGCTATCAAAAGAAGCTCAACCTCACAAAGCCTGACACGTACAGATCCAATCTGAGAAGACGAGACGCTTATACACCATACTCCGATCCCAAAGGATTCATCTATGAGAACAAAGACAAGAAGAACAGATTGATGCGCATTGACGAACTACACAAGTTCAGCGATGGTACTCTCGATGATGTTCGGACTGCTCTAAATGATCGCCTCAAGGGAATTAGAATGGAGTATCTGCCACAGACTTTTTGGAGCCAACGTGACAAAGCAAATGCAAGAGCTATGATTCAGGCAATTGACAAAAGGCTAAAGAC
Source organism: Tanacetum coccineum (assembly GCA_026074375.1). NCBI lineage: Eukaryota > Viridiplantae > Streptophyta > Magnoliopsida > Asterales > Asteraceae > Tanacetum > Tanacetum coccineum. The sequence continues at coordinate 18,721 of BQNB010057613.1, read as the reverse complement.
AAGGAGGATAATGCGGAGTTTGGAGAGATTTGTTGGTGGAAGACCATACGGGGGTGACTTACGGCTACTTCAAAGGACCATATGATTTATCATATGTTGTTCTCATCTTAAAAAGGTCAATCCTCGTAAATACATTTATATTATGAATATGTTCATTACTAGTGTAGATTTTTTTGGTGAAAAATAAGATGTGCTCGAGTACGAATTTTTCAAGAATTTCTTAGTAAATTCAAAATCATAAATTCAAAATTTTCGAAAATAATTGTACACTGCCCATTCATCTTGATAAACCCTCAAAAGTTGAGGGGGAGCAATAACATGTTCCATTCTGCTATCATATCTCATTTTGTCCCTGAACGGTTAATCAATGATATCCAAAATAATCAAGGGATTAACTTTTTGGAATAAGGGGAAAAAATGTGATTAACCTGGACTTAATGAATACTGACAGAAGTGATCAAATAAAATGGACTCAATGCACTCCATACCTAGCATGTACTACGATTACGATGCACATGTTAAGGGGGAGCTTTTAGTGATGATGAAAAAAAACATAAAAATACAAAAAAAAAAGAAAAAAAAAAAAAAAAAAAAAAAAACAAAAAAAAAAAAAAAAAAAAAAAAAAAAAAGAAAAAAAAAAAAAAAAAAAAAATAAAAAAAAAAAAAAAAAAAAAAAAAAAAAAAAAAATGGAAAAAAAGAAAATAGAAAAAAAAAAAAAAAAAAAGAAAAAAAAAAAAAAAATTGTGGTAGCATCACAAAGTGTAAATCTTTTGATATATATATTCAAACACTGCAATTGATTGAAGTTTCAATGTTTTGGAAGGAACATGATGAAATACCCCAAAGACCAACCATGGTTCTTAAATTTATGAAGTTATAAGCGTTTAGGCTTAGGTTTTCAGATACCATGATCCCAGCCAGAACCTGAGGATCTACCCAGGGATAATTCCACTAAGTTAGTGTAAAGTCCTTAGTAGGATTAAAGGGAGAAAAAGTGAGAATAGGGAATAAGGCGACTGAGATGTATCTAACACCGGAACACCACCCCAACAAGGAGGTTAGTTTATGAAGTTCCGGTATGCATTGAAGGGGTTGAAGAATGAAAAAGAAATGTAAGGATAAAGGATGAAAAGAAAAAAGCCGTCCATGCATTTAGGCATAACCTAGGTCAATACATATGCTGTCATTAAAAACACACAGTGTTTGTCTGACATTTGAAGACAGTCATGGACCCAGTGACGCTATGCACACCCCCCTCCCAGCTACTCAAAGTCAAAAGACTATGTTTCAAAAACTCACGGAGATACACCATTTCCTATTGACTCACTCACATCCGAGTTAGTTGATATTGAAAAGTTGGCACTTCAGCTCCAGCCTCCGATCACTAAAATCAAAGTGCACTATTTAGTCTAAGAGCCAAAAGAGATCGATCCATAAAATCTCCACTAGGACACTTTTCAAATTATACTTGCTAAAAGTCACCCATGTAAATACAAGATACATCTTAAGAGTCCTTTGCATTAATCCCTTGTGATTCTTGCCAAAACATCAAAGTGAATTCAATCACAATGAAGATGGAAATCCTGCCTTGAGCCCACATCAAACATAGCTCATGGTAGTAACCTGTGCAATTCTTTATGAATCAAACTTGTGACAACTTGAAAAGAAAGTGATGGTGCTATTCATAAGAATAAAAACTTGTTCAGGAAATGGATCAACGGTTGTTAGTGAAATTTGAAATGATAGAACAATCACGTGTTCACCAAACAATATTTTGATAAGTGATAACAACCGATGATTTTTCAAATCAATTTTCTATATCAATCGGTGAGATAGTAACTCACTGGTTCACTCTTATCGTGTTGTCTGCTTTGAGACGTTCCGATAATGAGAACATAGCTAGAAAAACCTGATGAATCTAATACTTTATGGTTAAAGATTTAAAAAAAAAAAAAAAAAAAAAATTCAATACTACACTGGAATTTCCCGTCAAAGAAGATCTTCTAATTGTATCTATCTGATCACTAGGTCGATCCTTTACGGATCTCGAAGGTTTCTCCCACCAATCCTGGGCTAATGACAAAGCCAATATTCGTACCCCCTGCTTATTGGCTAAACAGTTTTTAAGCAGGCTATTTAAAATGGTGTGGAGGTCCCTGAATTTTCCAACTGTCTCACAAGATCCATAACCCCATGCTCCATTATACCCGAGCCGAACAAACAATAAAGTCATCATGAAAGCCTCCAGTAAATGTTTCAAGCTTCCTCTACTCTGGATACGACACATCTTTCTAGAAGTGTCAAAGTGTTAAAGTTAAAGAATTTCAAGAAAGATGCAACATTAAAGCTTTTCAAGAATGGTATGAGCATGTCGGTCCAGAAGTCGCAAGTCCACAAGATGGCAAAGTTTCAAGATGGCAAAGAGATTGTGCTTGGTTGATGATCTCAAGATGCTCAAGATCACAATGTCAAATACAAGTTCAAGGAACAAGCTCAATCCAAGAAGTCAATGATCACCACAACATATTCACAAGAGAAAGTCAAGAGTACTACTAGCTAAAGACTAAGGATAATATATCATGCTAGTTTAAAGTTTTAAAATGGAGTGACCTCCTTAAGTGGGAATTGTTAGAAACACTAAAAGTGTCGGTCACATTCCAATTTGTTACAGTCTTTAGCTCGTAGTTAGTATAATGATTAGATTAGTAATCTAGTCCGGCCCAAGGCCCATGGGAGGCCCATATTAACCCATGGCCGGCCAATGTTAGGTATATATAGACCCTCTCCTAGTCTTGGAGAGGGTTGGTTGTTCCATTTTCCCATTTACTTCATTTATACATTCATCCATTTTCCATCCAAGTTTTTCTCTAACATCACAACCCACATCTCACTCTTGTTCTTGCTTGATCTTAAATTACGAGTTTCAACATCTTATCTTCTGACTTTAAGGCTACTTGATTAAAGTCAAGTATTGCAGAGAGATCACAAAAAGGACAACATTTACAAGTGTTGGACCTAAAGATTGTTGTTCCCACTAGGGTTTAACTTGTCTCATTGCTAAGGTCCATAATTGATGAATCCAATACAATGGCATAGGAGGCCTTATGCACATTAAATTTAAAACAAAGAATAAACTGTGAAGGGAAACCTTATTGTAAAGGTGTACCTCAAAGATTTTGGAAAATGATCATTCTTGTGTTGCTGTCAGAAAGGAAGCAACACCAAGCCTCCTAATAAGACCAAGCTATGAGAACTCAATCAGCAAACCCTTCCAATATGCTTCCATATGACTTATTTGGTCCTACAAATGTTAAGAATTTAATTAAAAAGTCTTATTGTCTAGTTGTCACTAATGACTTTAGTAGATTTTCTTGGGTATTCTTTTTTGCCACTAAGGATAAAACTAGTGGGATCTTAAAGACCTTCATAACAGAAATAGAAAATCAACTTGATCATAAAGTAAAAGTTATCAGGTGTGACAATGGAACTGAGTTCAAGAATAGTTACAAGAATCATTTTTTTGGTGAAATAAAAGGGGATTAAGAGGAATTCAGTGTTGCTAGGACTCCTCAGCAGAATGGTGTAGCTGAGAGGAAGAATAGAACACTGATAGAGGCTGCAAGAACTATGTTAGTAGACTCTAAGTTGTCAACCACCTTTTGGGCTGAGGTAGTTAATATTGCTTGTTATGTGCTAAATAGGGTCTTAGTCATTAAGCCTCATACAAGACACCTTATGAACTTATTCGTGGAAGACCTCTACTGATAGACTTCATGAAACCTTTTGGGTGTCCTATTACCATCTTAAATACCAGGGATCAACTATGCAAGTTTATGGAAAAGCGATGAGAGGAGTATTTTTGGGTATTGATGTGTTAGTAAAGCTATGAGCAGCTATTTAACAAGATCAAACCAGATAGTATGAAAGAGACTTAAACATTAGATTCTATGAAAATACCCCTTAATGTGAACGAAATGGACCAACTAGCTTTGATGTTGATTCTTTGACAATATCTATGAACTATGTGCCAGTTGTTGCAGGAAATCAAACTAATGGTATTGCAGGAACCAAAGATAACATTGTTGCAGGTCATGCTCAAAAGGAAAAAAGAACCAGAAACAAAGTACATCCAATGACCCTTTTAAGCACACGTGATCAATTAATCTCTCAAGTTCTCTGAAGGTTAGTTGAAGTTGGATGCATAATGGAAGCCTACAAAAGTGGATGAAAGAGGAGCTTCTGATAAAAATGAAAAGAATGCACAAGATACAAGAAGTGAGTCTGAAAGGCTAAATCAAAGGGAAATGCAGACTGAACACATAACAGTATAAAATACTATCTAGTACACCTGTTAGTACTATGAAGCTGGAGCATCATTTGATAGATGTATTTCCATCACACACTAGTTAAATACTACAATGGACCTTCTGTCATTACTCTAAAAGCATTTGAGAACATCTATTTGAATGATTTTCTCCATTCAAAAATGCATTTACCCTTCCACCTGTTCCAAATGTGTCTTCAATGGATAATACTGGCATCTTTGGAAATGCTTATGATGATGAAGATTTATAACGAGAGGTGAATATGATCATATAATTTCATCATATTCCAGTCCCTGATGACTCATTTAATTCTTTATCATTAATTTGTGGGTATGGGGTCAACCAAATTCATAAAGATCATCATGGAGAACAAGATTGGTAAGACTAGAAAACTCTTTACAGACAAGACACATGACCAAAGATAAATAAAGAACAAGGTTTGTTTTCTTAGTTCATAAGCTTATGAGAACAAATCTCAAAGATTTTCAAAATGTCTGTTTCTTGTTTTTTTAACTTAAAAGGAACCCAAGAAACCAAGTTTAAGCTTAAAAACGATCCAAGGCGTGGGTTAAAAGCAATGTAGGAATGAGCTTCTATAATTTAAACTGTTAAAATTTTGGACCTTGGTAGATTTACCTAAAGACAAGTGGGCAATTGGTACTAAATGGGTTTTTAGAAACAAGAAGGATGAAAAGGCAATATTGTATGAAGAACAAAGCTAGACTGGAGTGCTCAAGGACATCTCAATATGAAGGTATAGATTATTAATGAATTCTTTGCACCATTTGCAAGGATTGAAGCCATAAATATATATTTGGGCTTAAAGCTTCCTTTAAAGAAATTTGTTAGTCTTATCAAATGGATATGAAGAGTGCTATCCTATATGAAAAGATAGAAGAGGAGGTGTATGTCTGTTAACCTCCTGGTTTTGCAATCATCCACACTGTTCAAATCATTTTTTACAAGGTAGAAAAGGCTCTCTATGGACTACATCAGGCCCCAAGAGCATGGTATGAGACATTGTCAACATATTTGCTGGACAATGGTTTTCACAGGGGTCAAATTGAGAAAACATTGTTCATAAAAGAACATTAAAATGAAATCCTGCTAGTGACAGAAGTTTATTAGAGCTGAATCATCTTTGGGTCACTAAAAATGAAATGAGATACTTAAATGGAAAAGCTGATGCATGATAAGTTTCCAAATGAGTCCTAAGGGAATAAAAAAGAACATTCTTCTTTTTAGGACTTCAGGTTCAACAAAGAGTGATGGAATCTTTATCAGCCAAGATCATATGTGGCAAAGATTTTGAAAATTAGATTATTGACACACCTCAATAAAGACAATCAAGCACACTAAAGGAGACAAACAATGCAATAATAATGGGATGAAGAAGCTGCAGATGTAGATGTACACTTATATAGATCAATGATTGGGTCATTGATGTACTTAACATCTCAAGACAGACATAATGTTTTGTTGTTTGTGCTTTACAAGTTTCTAAGTTACTCCAAAAATTCACATCTTAATGCCTTGTGAATCGGATCTTTAGATACTTAAAAGCCAACCTAAATTGGGCCTTGGTATCTCTAGAGATCACCATTTGACTAGAAGCCTGTATTCTATATAGTGACTATGCAGGACTATGGAATTCAATTTCATGACACCAAAAATTTTACAGTTGTATAAAGAAAGTACAAACTAAATTTGTGAAGGAATCGCCAGTGTTTCACCTCTAAACCAAGCACTTGAAATAAGGCACCATTCATTAGAGATTCATTATGAAGAGAAAGTGGATACAAGTGATCAGATACACACAGACCGAAAAATGCAACAGATCTTATCACAAAAGCTTTTTGATGATAGCAGGTTAACTTTCTAATACTAGCATTGATTTACTTCAATCTCGAGCTTAACAGTTCTTAATTTTTAATTCATGGTTATGCATAAAATGGATCCTCATGAATTCTTGACAATCTATCTAGACCCTTTTCTAGTGTCTTGTGATGAATAGAGGCATGTTGTTGTATAATTATTGAAGACAAAGTTAAAATTGCTAAGGTAAATGTTAATATTGCTAAGTATAATTAGTACTGCTAGTTATACTTAAGACTGCTAGTTAATACTATTAGTCATAGTTAAAACTGCTAAACAAGAAAATACTTTGGATTATGTATTTTTGGTTTTGGACTAACATTTGCAGCCTAAGCTTATTAAGTATTTGGCATTCAATTGAGGGGAGGCTTATGATGTCAAATGCGAATCAGGAATTGATGAAATGGACGTGTTAACATCAAGCAAAAAGATTTATTTAGTGTGTGATGTGTCAAACACCTAGGCAAATCAAAAGAGGTCAGGACACCATGATACCTCAGTCTAGTTGTCCCTTTGAAAAAGGTTATAATGAGGTTGTCCATAAAGAGTTGGGTGACAGAATGGAAAGGGCTGCCACTACTGCTTCTAGGTTAGAAGCAGAGCATGATAGTGGTAACATAAATTAAGACCCAATCCATGGCAACACTTAATAAGCCAAGTTTTTAGGGAATTGGTTCAGGCAGTGGTCCCAGGTGCCAAGATACCATATTGGGGGTGTAGATGCTCAAACTAGGGTTTTTGACTACATCTAAATAGTCCAATGATCCACCTCTCTCAAAAGTTAACACATTTGGAAGTGGGGAGGACAGTATGCAACAAATGGAATTGACGGCACATTGTACAAAACTGTCTGCCTTGGTGAGCTCAAAAGAATAGAGAGATTTATGATATAAAAATAGAATGAGTGATATGGTGAGCCAAAAGAAATAAGCGATTCAGTGAGCTTAAAAATAGAAAGAGAGATGTGAGTATAAAAAACAGACAGAGAGTTTCAGTGAAAAAAGAAATGAGAGATATTGTGAGATGAAAACTAGAAAGAGAGCTTGTGAGAATCTAATCTATAATGGAAATGGCTTGTTGAACAGCATTGAAGTTTATACGCTAAAGGCCAAAACTTATACTGCCAGTATTAAATTATTTACGGCTAGTATATTTAATGCTGCTAATGGTGAAGTTAATACTGATAGTCTTAAAGTAAGTACTTTTAGGCAAAATTAGTACTGCTGGGTAAACCGTTAGTACTGTTTGATTCATAACAAGAATTTTTAATTAAAATAATAAGCCGATGAATATTTCCGCCAACAACAGTGCACATATTGGTCTATGATTGGAAAATTCTTGATATTCTTTCTCTAATCGACTTTCATTCCTTATAAAGATTCAATCTTATTAAGTTGGTCAAATCAAAATGCTAGGCGCTCTCCATAAAATCTCAATTAACTTTACAAAACTCTCATATTGTCCTCAACAAACATAAACACAAAACTCTTATCTTAAGTCACTCACTAATGGCTCATTTGGAATTCTGTGATACCCATAACATGGTCGCTTTCTTGAACAAATTAGAGGGAAGTGAAGATTTTCATCAGATAATTCATTTTCTCAATCTAAGTCATATCAAGTATGCCCTTATAGAAAATCCTACTATCTATACTTCACTCATTTAACAGTTTTAGGAAACTGCCTCTGCAAGCACCTCAGAGAATGAAGAAATGGAGATAACTGCTATCATTGATGGAAGAGTCAAGACTATTACTGAAGCATCAATAAGAAGGCATCTCAAGCTAGAAGATTCATATGTATGTCTACATATTACCTAATGCTAAAATTTTTGATGCAACTTAGCTCTATTGGGATTATGCATTCTGATTCTGACAATTGAGCCTTCCAAAAGGGTGCACATTTCACCTCAAATTAGAATTCTTAATACGACAATACTTCATTTGCTAAATCCGAAATAACACTGTTTGGGAGCAGTTCAGTAGCAAGAAAATAGCTACAGCTATCAATAGTTCTGCAACAAATAGGACATTTAACTTTTCAAAGTAGGATTTTTGGAAGGTATGCTGAAAAACTTGGACAGTAGGTCAAAATTCTTGATGTATCCTAGATTCAGTCAAATCTTTTTGAACAAGCACAAAAGACACCTTCTCCCTCACAAAAGAACTTATGTTGCTCCTACCCTTACACAAAAACTATTCAGCAACATGAGAAGGGTTTCCAAGGGTTATACTGAGGTAAACATTCCACTATTTCCAACTATGCTCACTGCACCTGAGTCATCTCCTTCTAGAATAACATCTTCACCATCCTTATCACCCCAAACACATCCATCCACATCTCCATAACTACCTACACCACCATTCATGCAAACTATCCATGATGCAAAAGAACCTGCTACTATGCCCCATGATTCATCTCAACCAAGGGTTTAATCACTTAGCAGTGATAAGGGCAGTTTGACACTCAATGAATTGACGGTTCTTTGTACCACATTATCCAAGAAGGTAGAGGATTTGCAAAATGACTTAAAGCAGACAAAATTGACATATGGTGATGCTTACACTAAGCTCATTATGAGGGTCAAGAAGTTGGAGCACAAGGTCAAGGCAAGCAAATCTAGAAGAAGAACAAAGATAGTTGTCTCTGATGATGAGGAATTTTTAGAGGATCCTTCCAAACATGGGAGGATAATTGCAGAGATTGATCAAAACCCTTCTATTTCATTGGTACAAGATAAAGAACATCAAGATTCAAGAGGGATGCATGAGCACTCGGTGAGAGACTAGTGCCTGATTACTGAGATCCTTTTAGACCAGAAGAAGCCTACTGAAACTAGTGGAGATTCCTGGTAGTGTGATGAAAAGGGTGAAAAAGAAATTTGTATTTCTAAGGTACTAGTTAGTACTGCTAGTGAAATTCCTAAAGTTAGTACTACCATTCCTGAAAGACAAGTTTATATCAGAAGGAGTGCAGAAAAGAGAAAAGATAAAGGAAAAGCTATCATGAAAGATGATGAATCTGTTTAGAAGAAGACAAAGAAGCAACTAGAACAAGAAAGACAGGGTCAGGGAAGAAGCTATTAAGACTTGCAAGAACATGATTTAAGAAGAAGGAAAGGACAAAGGATAGTCCAGGGATGCGATAAATAGCTAAACAATTACAAGAAGAGATTGATATAGAAAGGCAAGAACAAGAGAGTATAATCTAGCACAAGCCTTAGAATTGAAAAAGGAGTTGGATAAAAGGAAAAAAGGTGTGGCTGAAACTACTCAAGCTCGTAATATTGATTAGAGTAATCATGTTGTGCTCAGATATCATGCACAACAGAATAGATCTTTCTCTAAAGCTGAAGTGAGGAAGAATATGTGCATGTATTTAAAGAATAAGGGAGGATATAAGCAGAGTCATTTCAGAGGGATAAGCTATGAAGATATTAGACCTATATTTGAAAGAGTATGGGATCAAAATCAATCTTTTGTACCTAAGGATTCTGAGATTGAAAAGGAAGTGATGAAGAGATCTGGATTTGATCTTTAACAAAAGCAACCTGCTGAAGAAGAAAAGCTACAGAAAAATGATGACAGTAGTAAGCCATCTGGAGACGGTAGAAAGAAAACACTTGCCAGGAAAAGAGCAAGTGAAAAGCAAAGTAAAGAAGGTGCAAAAGGCAAAAGATAGAAGATGATACAAAAAAGGAAGAACTTTAAGCTTATTTGGATATAGTTCTAGAAGAAGAATTTGCTATGGATGTTGAGTATTTGTCTACTAAGTATCCAATAGTTGATTGGAAGACACATATCCTGACAAATTTTTTTATGTATTATCAAATCATCAGGGCAGATGGAAGTTCCAAGAATTACAAGATTTTTAGTGAGAGGATTGATGATTTTGACAGACAGGATGTGATGGATCTACACAGACTGGTAAAAGAAAGGTATGCAACAACAAGTCCAGAAGGATATGACTTGATGCTGTGGGGAGATCTGAAGACCTTATTTGAGCCTGATGAAGAAGATAAAGTCTAGAGAAATCAACATGGATACAATTTGATAATCTGGAGACTAATTGATCCATGTGGAATTCATATTTTGTTAATGGATAATGGAATTGCCATTCACATGATGGTAGGAAAGAAGTATCCACTTATTCAAGAAATGCTTTCAAAGATGTTAAATAGAAAACTAGAGATTGATCATGAAAGTGAAATGGCATTTGAACTTCTTAGATTTACAAGATCATAAATTCAGAAGTAGAAGAATGTTTGGAAGAATCCTCTCTGACAGGTTAATTCAAGAAACTTAATGATTTTGAGGTAAATCACAAGTTTAGGGGAGGATTGTTGGGAATTATGGTTTTCTATAAAGTTTATATTGCTAACTTAACTTAGTATTGCCAACCTTAAAGAGTTTGTACTGCACAGATTATAACTACCAGTACTAACTGGTTAGTATTGCTAGAGCAAAAGTTTGTACTGCCAGTAATAACTTAATACTGCTAAGAAGAAGTTAATACTATATAAGGAAGGACACCCAGAAAAACACTGAAGACAACATGAAGATAAGACGTGTGAAGGGATATGCAAGGATTAGTTTCCAAAGTATATATCTATAAAGAAAGGAATAAATGTATAAGATTTATACTATTTAGAGAAGATATGTTGAATCTTATGAAGTTAAAAAGATTGTAGTTAACTTGTGAAAAGACACCTTGAGTATGAAAGAAGATCCTAGGTTATGGTTTAGAAATCAGCTTATTCTATAGGTTTCTCATAGCATCAAGGTTGTAAAGCCCTATCACTTCAATATAGTGATCGTAATTAATATATATAAAGCATATTGTGTTGGTTTATCTTTTTGAAAGGTCAAAACATATATTTAAGCTATTTCCTTGAGTATACTTCTTAGTGGTATAAACTAGATTCCGCATAGTTTATATCATTCACTCAAAGTTTCATCATTAGTATTTTTGGATTTATCCAATGATACTAAACCCTTACATCAAGCTAAGGAGTTAAATATCTATTCAATAGAGACCAACAACATATTCTCGAATTAAAATCTTAAAGTAACTTCTGATGAAGTTATTCAAGTTGTCACGACACAAAATGGAACACGGACTAGAATTGAAACTAGAAGAAAGAGAAGCGAACACATAAAGTTTATGGAATGTGTTCCATCATTCCTTAACCAAGACGTAGATAGTTAAACGATTCACGTTTAAAGGGTTTAGTAAGAATGTCGGCGATGTTGTCGACAGACGACACTTTTTCGATTGAGATATGTCCCCTATCTGAACAATTATTACGAGTAAAGTGGTGACGTATTTTGATGTGTTTGGTACAAGAATGTTGCACCGGGTTTTTGCTAAGGTCAATCGCGCCTTTGTTGTCGCACATGATGGAACAATCGTCGAGTCGTACGTCGTAGTCGATAAGAGCTTGTTTCATCCATAGTGCTTGTTGACATGCCTTTCCGGCGCTTATGTATTCGATCGATAGTTGGAAAAGTAAAGAGAGTTGTTCTTCGAGAACCAAAATTGTCAAACAACATCCCATGAACGTATAAATACTGCTAGTTGCCTTTCGGCACATAATCACCCATGCGTCTGTAGTATCCGCCGTGCCAACCACCCCCCCCCTCGCCCCGCTCGGCCCCCTACACCACTCCCTCATGATCAGAGTCAGCATATACTACTGTTTCTATGTCGTTCCCCTTAAGATACCATAATCCTAAGTGTGTAGTGCCTTTAATGTATTGGAAGATACACTTAACCGCTTCAAGGTGAGAGGTTTTAGGAGCCTCTTGGAAGTGGGCACAAAGGCAGACACTAAACATGATATTGGGCCTACTTGTCGTTAGGTATAATAACTACCTATCATGCCTCGATACTTGGTACTATCTACCAACTCACACTCTTTAACCTTTTGTGAGTTTAGTATCGGAGGACATGGGGGTTTTCATTGGTTTAGAATCCCCTAGACCAAATTTCTTGATGCATAGTCCTTAATATAATTAGATTGAATTAAAGTAAGATACATATTCCATTATGTTTTATTGTATCCAGGGAAGAATTTAAGTTCACACCATCATGCTATCATCGAACTTGTCATGCATGATTTGGCAAAATCATCACATCAATGTCTTGACAAAGTCGAACCAAATATAAATGTCATCGACATATATTTTAACAAGGATGAGATTTGAACTTTCTTCTTAGTAAAAAAAGTGATCTACCATTTGCCCACTTTATAATTCATGTTTAATAAGGAAAGCTTTTAATCTATCATACCAAGCTTTGGGTGCTTATTTAAGACTATATAAAGCTTTCTTTAACTTATAAACATGATCCAGTTTTTTGAAATCAATGAATCCTGGAGGTTGTGCCACGTATACCTACTCATTGATAAAACCATTTAGGAATGCGCTTTTTACATCCATTTGCAATAGTTTAAAATATAAGCGACAAGCATTAAGCTAATAATATTCTAATGGACTCAAGTCTGCACATAGCAGAGTTTCATCATAATCGATGCCCTCTTGTTGGTTGTAGCCTCGAGCAACTAACCTAGCCATATTTTGAGAAACAATACCGATCCGTCTAACCTTATATCTAAATACACACTTATTCCTATGATTGTCAGTATTGCCTAGGTTGAGGAAATAAAAAGAGAGTTTTTTTGTGGGTGGGTGGGTTTTGTTTTTTGGTGTGTCTCCCCAAACTTCATGGCAACGAATTGATTTAATTCTTCTTGCATGGCGACTATCTAACTTTCATCTACTAAAAATGCTTCATTCACATTCTTAGGTTCTATAGTTGATATAAAACAAAAGAAGTTACATTGGTTTTTGGGCTTGTGACTAAGGGTTCTTGGTTAAGGTTACCTATGACATTTTCTAATGGATTTTCCTAGATTCCCTTAGAGTTCCGACTAATTCCATCGATCTCTAAAGTTACTATCCACAATGTCATTTACTAGGAGTTTTTCTTTTCGTGACCTTATTGGCTTCTTCTTCATCTAAGTCATCAACCACCTAGTGATGTCTCGAGGGTGTAGAGGAGTTTCATTGAATGTCACGGTATAAGTGATTCTTCGAACTTTCACTAGGTGAGCAGGTTTAGGTGACTGATGTATGCTTACTATTTTGAGAATAACCTAAAAGAGACCCTTTGTATGACTTTGAGACAAACATGGTATGGTAGTCTTTTGTGTTAAATATGAATGCACTTTGCATTCCAAACACTCTAAAAAATAATCTAGGCGTAAGTTTTATACCTCATAAGACTCATAATGGTGTTTTTTCCTTAGAATGGCGCTAATGAGGAATCTGTAGAATGTTATTTGAAGTATCTACAAATCATTAACACCAAACTTTTATGGTAAACGATTGGCTCATATCAACATAGTCCTAACTATTTCTTGAAGTGTCCTATATATTTTTTTTCCTTTCGACCTAGGGGCCATTTTGATTGAGGAGTATGTGGAGCCGAGAAGTTAAGTGTAATACCGTATGGCATTGACAAAATTCTCCCAGAATTGCACCTCATTAATCAAATTCCTCTATCGTGGCGGATTCTTATTGACACTATTGAACAACCTAATTGGTATTGGATTTTCTTACTAAATATTTCGCAATGAACGAAAGCTTTGTTTTATATCCTTAAAAAATCTAATCAATCATAACTAGAGTTAGGCATCTACTATGTACTATGGTTAACGGTATACCCATTGTAACTCCTGTAAAGGCGGATTGAAAAAAATAAAAAACCGAAAGATCTATAGGAGAAGTTCTAAAGCGTCTATTCGTTGAGACTACATTCTTAGCTTTGCGTGACTAGTCGTAGTGCTTGTTTCCCCCATTTTACAAGCATCGAAAAAATGTTTTATTTTGATCAAACTTAAGCTAGTAGGTTTCTAACTAATTCCTTAGAGGCCAGCGATTGAATGAGATGCATATTTGCGTATCCTAATCTCCTATGCCACAAGGTGGAATTTTCATCAATCGTTGTTAGACAAATTTGATCCTTTAGCTTATTTCCTAATTTAATCACATATAAGCCTTTCTTCCTAATACCTCTACATATGACTTTACCGTCCCTAGTGATTTCACTATCATGTTCAGAGAAAGTTACTATACACTTATTGTCACATATTTGTCCTATACTTAGCATATTAAATCCTAAGTTATCAACATGTTCTAAGCATTAATCTATTTTGAGAGAGTCATTAGACATCGTACCTTTGCCAATAGATGTTATCACGGAAGATTACGCACGCATAAATGACGATTACCATTCGACCTAAAGTCAGAAATCCATTGTATGCCTTGTAAAAGTGGAGAGAGGCTTTCGGTTGCCCTTCATAAGATTTAGAGCATCCGTTAACCTTGATTCCTGGGTGGGGGGGGGGGGGGGGGGGTAGGGGGGGGGAGGGGGTATCGTCAGGCTCAAGTCAACTCCAAGGCATATCTATTTATATAAGACAATACTCAAACATTTGGTCCCCAATATCTCATGGGTCCATAGTTGTTATGGCCAAAACATCCTTGCAATTGCTGCAAATGGTTAGGGAAGTGAGAATGGAAGACACAATTCCTCATGCATGTAACTTTTACGTGGAAAATTGTTCCAAGTTTACAAGAAAGCCATAAGGTTGGTTTTTGTCGACCAAAATCTTCTTGGTTTGCGGTTTTTTAGACAAGGATAATATTATTAACTTTCTAGAGGGGAAGTTTTTTTTTACCTAAAGTTTGGTTTCGAAAATCCAACTCCAAGTTTTGACAATGGCTTATAGAATTGTTTAACTTCATTGTCACTAGCAACGGGAACTTTGGCTTTGTTTACAATTATGTGTTTTGGTCTAGGACCCAAAATGAATTTTTGAAAAGACAAAGTTTTCTTAGATCCAGGCGTTGCTGGTGGCGGTCCCATAATTATTTTAAAGGCCGCCTGGCCATTTAGGGGGCCGCCTATATTTATGGGACCTCCATCAGAATACGCCTTTTTCGACTTTCACAAATTTTATTTCCTTAATATTTTTTTCCACTAGATAAGCTATCAAATGAAAGTTAAAACCTAAACCTAATCTATCACACGAGGGTTATTTTATTACTTAACATTTAATTTAACGAATGTGTACTCCTTTTTTAAATTTGTTTAATCTAGTGGATTCTTCTTGAGCTTTTCATCTTAATTTTAAGTGCATGACACTTGTGCACTAATCGAGATCACCCGCTTGTTATTCTCGGAGTTATATACAATTTATCTTTTAATTTTTCTACAGCTCATTTTCTAGACTATTACTAGTAGCTTTTAGCCTTTTGTTCTTAGTTGTTATCTTTATACTCATTTTGCAAGATTTATCATATTCATTGTCTTAAAGCTAAATCAATCATTTGATGGAATTTTCATCACTAAATTAGGAGGATTTGGAACCTACTCACTTGATGCATGAGCTCATGACAACGTTAATCTTTGACCTTCTCATCATCTTCGTTCACATGCTATCGGGCTCCAAGAGCCTCCCGACAAAAGCCTTTGGTTCTTAACTTTTGGTGGTTTTTGGGACGATCACACAATAAGATTATTTGGATAAGCCGCATCTAAAGCATTTTCCTATCGACTTTTCCATTCTTCTCATCACGGCTTCTTTGAACGTCTTTTTGTCATTTCGAGGTTCCTCACGAATCTATATCTTCTATTAAAGAACTTCGTTGAAGTTCTCTTAACCAGCCAAGGCGTACTCTTCGTCATACACTACCCTGAAGTCGAACACTCTTCAATAACTAGATTCTTTCTTAATCCTTTTAAAGAAACAGATTTCCTTTCAACATTTTCTTTGACTAATTTCGAATAGTTCTTGATAATCATTTCGTAAACTTTGATGATCCCGATAAGTTCATGCAAACATAAAAAAAAACATAACTGAAATGCACACAAAAAGAAAACAAGAAAAAGAAACAAAGCATCAAACCAGGACAAACAAAACACACACACATAACAAAAAATCAAATAGTAAACGAAAACTAAAAAATCAAGAAAAACCCAAGAGATAGTGAACGTTATGTCTTTCGACTCGTCAATTTCCGTGACCTTTGCTCTCTATTAGATGAAAAGCCCCTAAGAAACATTCCTTACGTAGTTCTTACTAGAATAACACTTCATCAAGAGCTTTAAGACTAGTAATAATAGTAATAAATCTCGCATCTCTATACTTTCATATACATTTCTTGCATTTATACATCTTGTTTATTTAGTGAAATCCCCACCAAGACTTTTATTTAACAAGTATACAACAAGAACCCATGTTTCTACATAATCAAGTATATATATTCATATGGTAAAATGATATTACCAATATGTTAATTCCATGAAAAACATTTAATTTGACATACTGCAAGTATTAGATAATTTATAAAACTAGTTGTAGTTTTATTGTCGTTTTAATTATTTACATAAAGTTATGTTTTATTTATTTTGTGTCTTGATACTTAACCATGAAATAAAAGTTAATTAGAGGAATATAAATTTTAGTGGACTTTAATTTTATACATGTTATTGTATTGGAAAAATTCGAGAACTTGTAGTAATTAAAACATGTTAACAATTCATAAATCAAACACATATATATTTTTAATTTTAAACAGTTTGTATAAACTATTTTAGCATGACTTTTTAGGCAAGATATAAACTTGATATTATGTTAGTACGTCTCAATACGATTCCGTGCATATAAAGAACTCGAAAAACAAAATTATAGTTTACATGTTTGTTTTACGTTTCAAAAGTTTACTTTCAAAAATCTATAGATCCGAGTTATATGTTCAATCAAATCACAATATGAACAAGCAATAACTATCTAAACTAAAACACGATAATCAACAATAATAATGTAAAGAGATAAGGAAAGAAACAACCAAACCAAGACACCAAGATTTTATAGTGGTTCGGCTACGAAGCACCTCTTCGCCCTACTCCACTCCCCGAGTATCCAACTCGAGATTTCACTATGTCAACAAGCTCCCTTTAGGCGGAGAAAACCGTTTACACGTCGCTTATGTTATTTTCCGACACTAAGCTAAATGTCGAGTCCTAATCTTAGCTAGAACCAATCTACCACTTCACAAGATATACACACTCACAAGATCTACTCTATCGGATCTATACGATATCCGAATCACACAAATACACAAGATAAATACAATAGAGTTTTGGTACTTAGAAGAAAAGAGGAGAGATCACTAATTAACACTTCGTTTCTTGACGAATACGAGTGTTCTTCTCTTGCACTTGAATGAGAGGGAAGAGATGAGAAGAAGAGATTAGATCACTTGAAACAAGATCTAAGTATGTTAGTGATCAAGAGTTTTAGTGAGAGAAAGAAGGTTTAGAGAGAGAAAGAAAAGACTGAAAAATTTCGTGCAAAGAGGAATGTTTTTCTGCTGGGAATGGAGCAGTATTTATAGGCAGGGAATCCCAACGGTCATCTGGTGGCGGTCCCGGCGGTCCCTTATATATAAGGGGGCCGCCAGGCCTATAAGGGGGCCGCCACTAGACTCCGCTCCCTTTTTTGTCTTTTTTGTGGTGAAGGTTGTATCTGTTATGGAACCTTCCATTTTGAGAGGAAAATTTGAATTTCAAATTTTAAGTTTTTAATAAAACTTTTCTTTTAATTAGAAAATATTTTGTAAATGTATTTTTGAGAAAATACTTTTGTAGAATTAAAAGTGAGGATTAAGAGAAAAATACTTTCTTGATCACTAATCATGCTTAATTATTTTGTTTGTTCATACCTTAAGTGATCACTAATCTTAGAAATGGAATTTTACATTTGATAATTTGTAAACGTTTATTTTTATTGTTATTATCAAAACGTTGAGAGGTCGAAAAATATAAATAACGTTTTTAGACATTATTTGTATTAACAATACTCATTGTCATATTAAATGTTTTAGGCTTCCGTTATCATGTACTTACGTTTCCGCAAATCTTTTTATTATGCTATCAAATAATGTAAGACTTATTTATATTTCAAATCAATGTAATGAGTATGAACGTCTTTTTAAAACGCCCCATGAAGGTCGTTCTCTTGATTTTGTGTGATGTATATTACGACGTCACACCCTCGGACACGTATTCCATCCAGACCCTGTGTGGGGGTGTGACAGATTGGTATCCAGAGCCAAGGTTATAGAGAACCAGGTAGTATATACTAGGTCTGGTCTATAACCAGTATGTGATCTTACGTGTTATTACTTGCTTACGTATATATCTACTAGTGATACGTATATAAGTATTATATTACTATAATTATACTTATACTTCGTTTTGCCATATCTTATTATATTTGATTTTATTCACCATACACATCTTGCATGGTTCATATAAAGAGATTTATATAAACTTGTGCTTGTGCAGAGTATGGCAGCTCCAGTTATTACTATTTCATCTGACACATCAAAGGAGAGTGTAACATCCGTTGTTTCGCGAGTTATCCTTTTCGGCACCATTCCCCAGAGA